>LQMS01002269.1:25496-43664 GCA_001657455.1 Spathaspora girioi | reverse complement strand
AATAGTTTATCATTTAAGAGATTTAAGTGTACTTTAGGAACTCTTTGGAAGTCGAATATAAAAGATTCGGTAAAGAGTGCAAATTGTCGTGTCTCAACAGAAAAAGAGTTTTCACTTCACTACATGACAGGCGTGTGAGAACTTTTAACCTTTTGTCTGTACTCTATTGTGTTTTTGTTATATTTATCTTTGCTTTCTATTTGTATATGCATACATCTTTTATTTTATTATTAAAATACTTGAATACGATCATCAATATATAGATCATCACCATTTGATTCAACTATTTAATAACCTACAAATTTATTAAAAACATTAGAAACATAATTAACTCTATTTAAAACTACATTAAACCTGCCAACTTCTCCTGGATCATTACTAACAGCATCCAATCACATAAACATAAAGTCGTTTCCGCCTTTATAAATCGGTTATTTTGGATCACAAAATATAATATAAAACATTTCGAATAGATTAAGTAGTTTCTTCGTTCTACACCTCTAGTAGAATTCCTTGTTATCGATTGCCCAAACGATTATACAAAACGGTCTAAGCGTGCGAAAATATCCAGTATGTGAGTTAGATAGTTAATTAAGAATATAAAAGAAATACATATTACTGGATCGGAAAATATATCACGATCTATAAATCCGTATAATATGTCCGAAACCAGGCAACTAAAACTGATATTAATCTTGTCAATCAATTGCAGAATACATTTTCCCACAAGAAAGCGAGTCTTATTCCTGGGGATCTAGAAGCCAAGGTGCTTTCGTTTCCTAATATTTCTCAAAAATGTCTTATTCTCTTGGCAAGATTTAACATTAAAAAAATATTTTCATTTTTTGTTTCATTAACTTTCAATCTTGCAGCAAATCGCAGATTTGTAAGATGAGCAACTTTACTCCTACGCTATTCAATAATATGGTTAAACAATTCAACTGTTTGTTTCAGATGGACTTGTGTATCTAGAGTAGCATGAGTTTCTGCTGAATACTGCAAATGATAGTTCCATTGTCCATAACTTAAGGATGTTTGTGTTCTTCATGATGTATGTAGACACTGGCGGTCGAGCAACACGAGAGGTCTGCAATATGTATATTATATTCTATTATTAAAATACCTGAATACAATCATGAATATTTCAATCGTCTCCACTTGATTAAACCCTATACTTTGCTGATTTAATATTAAATACATTAGACTCACAATTAACTATATTTCCATATACAGTAAACTAGTCAATAAATTCTCGTGAATCATTAGTTTGGCTTCCACCACCATATGCACCCTTGTTCTAGCAGTAGCCAGAATCCAATCGGTAAAGATCATAAATCCAAACTCGTGCCGTCCTTCATAAATTGGGTACTTTGAATCATAAAATATAAACCATTTCTATAGCTAGAACGATCCAGATGATTCCTTGTTCCACGCGTCTGATAAAATTGAATGTTAAATTGCCCAATCCAAGTAGTTTCTAAGTTTGGCTAGGTATATGTAGCTCGCACTAAGTGATGTTTACACAGTGACAGTTAGATTTTGTGACGATCTAGGCAATTTACTGGAAAAGAAAGGAGCAGTTGGATTCCTACTGCGTAGCTCTAGATATCTTAAGTATGTACGTTGTATCTCTACCTTCTAGTTGTTTCTCTATTTTTCAACGTTATCGTTGCACCGATTGTTACAACTATTTAACAGACCATTCTCCAATACCCAAACGTATACACATGCAAAACCGTTGAAGTATGTGAGAAGATCTTGCGACCGTGAATAGAAAAATAAAAGTGCCATTCAATCAGCGAAAAGTAGAACCGATTTTTTTAACATTTTGCTATTTAGAGGACTTTACAACCAAAAGAGAACTCGTACTCTATTTCAGAATAAATTTGTTCAGGGCTTAAGTAGATTTATTAAGCCTCAAGAAAAGGGAACATGCAGTACGTATTTTGCAAATGTATGGTATGTTAGCTTGAGCATCAACAGAAGAACTAATCCAAGGGTTACCTCCGCACGCAATCTAAACATTGTAATTTATTTAACTTTGGAATCACACTATCTTTTTGAACCTTTTTAAAAATGCTTTTACAGTGTTTGGCAAATTAATTCAAACCACGGGACGTTTTAATTTCATTCCAAGGTTTGAAAATTCCGAGGGCATGAATTTCATACCATGTGATTTATGCGCTTTGATTAATGGGTTTTCCGACTCAGTTTGTTTGAGAATTCGTGACATGAATTTATTTTTTCGCGTGGCTTGAAAATAATATCGCACTAGTTTGAAAAATAAAAATAGACTGAACTAAATTTTAATCGAATATCAGCTGAGTTGTGGCTAGCCTAGATGATTTAACCGAACAATATATGATCAATCTAGCGAAATTTCTAGTCTGACATCTGACTTCAGAAAAAATATATTGGGGTCATGCGCCCTCTTTAAGTCAACAAGCTTAAAACCTCTTCTTAAGTTACGAGTGACATGAGCCTTTTTGCATAATTTAAACCTCGCAATAAATTTAGATGCAGCTTCCAAATATATTTGTGCCAAGAAATTTAAAGCTGCAGCAGCGCCAAGACTTTATTTTCTTTCCCCGTATTTTTTTCTGATAAATGTGATCACAAACCTGCAACACGCATCAAACCGTTGAGCCAAATTTGGCAATCAACCAAACTCTAATCATGAATTATTCTTGTTTCCTATTATTGCACTACGTTCCATCGATTGAAATTTCATATCTCATATCTATCACTCATACTGTTATGTTTCGATCTGGGTAGTCTTCAATAATGCCCACAACTGTCATTGAAAACTAATAAAAATATGGTTAATCATGGATTTTTTTTGTTTGTTTTTATCTAAAAAATGTTTGCAACTCCGTATTTTTCCGCCTGCCTTTGTATAATAGCTCAAGTATAAATTTACTCCATTTGAGAAGAATACATTCTGAAACCTACATTTTTTTATCAAAACATAGATTTCCAAATGCAACTTTTGTTACTCCTTTGTTACTCTTTACTACAATTATTAGCAAGCGTCAATGCTTCCACGGCTGAAGGGAACCCAGAACCAGTCACCATAGAGCCAACACGACCAAACCTACCAGCTCCATCAGATTGCCCAGATAGTTGGGGCCCCAGAATCTGTAATATGGGAACTGGCAATCACGCCCATATAATGGGTTATCCAGAAGTTTTGGCTTTTGAATTCAAGTCTATAAATTTTCTACGATATGACTTTTATGAGGTTGTGGTTAAATTTGAGATTGACAGCGAGGCCATTACCATTAGTGAGTTGAAACGTATTCTGTTCTATGTGGGACAATCACCTAATAATTATGTACGTGGTGGAATTACAATATATGACTCCGATTCATCCCTGAATCTTGTTGGTAACTCACCTTTCAGCTTCTATTTGAAGTTTGTGATGCAATCAAATCAGTATAATTCTGTCTTTTGCACTACACCTTTCACCATCAATTATCAGTTGAGAGATGGTTCGGAAATGGTTTATGGATCTGGATGTCAGGGAGATCCATTCCCTGGATTTGCAGACTTGTCTCTTCAATGTTGGTTCCCAGAATGTACCAGACCAGAACCAGTTACCGTGGCATTCCCATTCGGGCCAGGTCAAACTCCCACAAATTGTCCTGAAAGTTGGAACGACGATAGTATCTGTGATATCAATATCGGCAATCATGCCAAGTCAATGGGTTATCCAGAAGTTTTGATGTTTGACTTCCAATCTATTCAATTTATACAAGATAACATTTATAAGATTGTGATCGAATTTCGAGTTGATCCTCAAGGTCTTACCATAGATGATTTGCAAAGCATCGTAGTTTTCTTAGATCCGGCATTTCCCGAGAATGACTTCATGGAATATGGATATACAATTTACGATTCACAGCCATATCAAGTTACTATTCGGAAATCACCTTTCTATTTTGTTTTCATATTTCCCTTCGTATCACAGCAAATTGGTTCTTTTACATGCTCTACATCATTCACCATCAATTATCGCTTGCAAAATGGTACAGAACTAGTTTATGGTCATGGATGTACTGGAAATCCATTCCCTGATGCTGCAGACTCTCCTCTTCAATGTTGGTGCCCGGCTTGCAAGAGTCCAGAGCCTGCCACCATTGCGCCGGAGCCACCACTATTGCCAGTTCCAACAAATTGTCCTATAAGTTGGAACCTGAACAGTATCTGTAACGACCGTGGCAGTGTATACCCCAGCGTTCTTAAATTTGAGTTCAAATCTATTAAGTTTATACAAGATAACTTATATGCGGTGATGTTCGAGTTTAAACTTGATACTAGTTTATCGAGTCAGTTGCAAAGTGTTCTGGTTCACTTTGATCAATCAGCTGGTGACTACCTAGCTGATGGAGTTACAATTTATGAATCAGGTTCTTCACTGAATCTTGCTGGTGACTTACCTTTTCACTTCGTTTTTGTGTACGTGATGGCGGCACAAGAGCTTGGTGATCTTACATGCACCACACCTTTCACCATCTGTTATCAGTGGAATGGTTGGCAATCAGTTTATGGTCATGGTTGTGCTGGTAACCCATTCTCTGAAGATGGAGATTCTAGTCTTCGATGTTGGAATGAAATCTGTACATCGGCTGACATAGATGCCACCACGGAAACAGAAGAAACTACATCTGACGCGATTACTACTGAACTTGGAAACGAGTCAACTAGTGAACAGCAAGATGAACCAACTACAGGTGAATCTAGAACTGAGCGTCAAGAACAAACTACTACGAAAACCGAGCAAACTGAAGTGCAAGAACATTCCAGTAGTAGAATTGAAAACGAGACTACGATCGAAGAAGAAACAACTACTAGAATATTTGACCTTACTAGTGCTCCCGAAGATGACACCGAAACCGGGGATGAAAAAACCTCCGGTGAACAAGAAGAAACACGCGATACTCAACCAGCTACCAGCAGCGCCCCATCCATTGAAACTTCCACTTTACTAGAACATGAGCCATCCACTGCAAACGATGAACCTCATACTACTCCCCATGCTGAAACTACTAAAGTGGTAGATGCAAATACCAAGGATGTGAGATCTAGTATCGAACCGGAAGATGAACCACCTAGTCAAACCCAAGGTGAGACTACTCCTGGAGCCGTTGATGAAACAACCACTGAACCAGAAATGGAGATTAGTTTTAACGCAAACTATGTGAGCACTGTAGAACCTCAAGATGAAACGTCCATTCAATCAGTAGTTGAAACTCCTACCAAAACAGAAGATGAAAGTACTAGAGCAAGTGAAGCCGTAACCACTACTGAACAAGTTCCCGAGCCTACCACGGACCCAGACCAACTCACTAATGAACAAAAAACTACTATTGAACTTGAAAATACTGTACTGGCTGTTGATACTAGCCTTGGACCAAGTGATCAAAATGCTACCAATGCAGAATCTGAAGCCACTGGTGAAGTAAAGGTCGAAGGTATTATTGAACTGCAAATTGAGACCACTGCAGAGCAACATGATGCTAGTAGCACCGAACTCGAAGAGGGGTCAACTGCCGCACAAAACGAAGAAGGTACTACTCAACCACAACTGAAAATCACTACTGAAGCACCACTCGAATCCACCTCTGCGCCAGCCGGCCCGGCAACTGGAGAACTACAAAGTGAACCAGAGCGTGACACTACTCCTGAACCAGAAGCTGAAGGTACCACTCAACGACAAAATGAGACTACTGAAACGCCCGAGGAAAGAACTACCGAAAAAGATCTCCAGTCTACTACTGACTTGGAAGCGAACTCATCAAGTGAATTGCGAGACAAATCCATTACAGAAGCATATACCACTACACCTTCTCAAACCAACATAGCTTTCAACTCAGGAGAAGATACCAGATCCCTTGTATACCAAAGCACAGAACCAGAACGAAAAACTACTAATATCGACGAAAATCCTACTGGCGACATTCCGCCTTCTGATCCAACGTGTTCTTCATCTTATCGTACATCAAGTCCAGCAAAGGAATCTGTAGTTGCTGTCTCTAATCCGGACACCGCATATGTTACCAAGGTTACAGAAATCCCCTCTCTAGTTGTGCTTGCGACTATATCAGGTTTCGAGACCACAAATGAGATTGCTATTGATTATCAAACATCAGTCCCTGTTGTTTATACACCTTCTGCAGATGGTGTTGCAGCCCCTGATCCCCATGATATGCTCGATGTATTTGAGAATTCCGCCTCCGTTCTTATGTCAAATATCTTTATTTTATGTTTATGTTTCATTTCTACTATTATGTTTTCTTAGTTATTTTTTCTATGTATTAACATAGTTATTATTTTTAGATATTTATAATTGCATCTAAATATGTGGGAAAGCCTATCATTTTGTAAACCATAATTGTGTTTATGGGCAAAGACAACAGCTGGCTCGGAAATTAATAATGAATTATTATTGGATCATTTTGGTAATTCTCATTTCTATGCGACACGGAACATCTGGGAAATATTTTCTCGAGTAATTTTTATAAAAAATAGAAAGCTCTCGGGTCATTGTGTTATGGTGCAAGTTATCTCTTTCTTACGTACGAAATTAGTGCTTGGGGGTCATGTATAGAGAGCAAACAAGTTTATGACATACCATTACTGATTAAATTATCAAGGAAGTTGTTTTTATTCCACTATACAATATGCAAAGAATTTTAGGTGATGGTCCCAAGAAAAACTTGACCCAAGATTTAGTATTCTTGGCGTTTAGATTTAAAATAAACCATCCTTGGCAACATTCTTACTGAGAGCTATTTTTTATTACTTGATACTGAGATAAACAACAACGCGCAAGGCACATTTCTAGAAAATTCAAATGGAGAAATTTTACCTACAAAAATATCACGCTGGAGCAAAATTTCTTACGTACATGACCGCTTAAAAGTCTAACATGCAATCGAAGATTTTATCCGCAGTTCATCCCACTATTGATGCATATCCTTCAGGGTTCAAATGCCAAATCGGCATGAACTTTAAGTTCCAAGAAAAATTCCTTTATTCTTGCCAAGAATTTACGACAAAAAATAATCTGGAGTATTAACTTTTGTTTGCTTGCTGGAATAAATTCATACACAATGATAGACGTCATGTTTAACTATAATGTGGCCCCATAATTCTACAATCTTATCAGATAATTGAATGACTAGCTTCGCCTGTGCACTGCTAACGTAAAAATGAAATAATCATCTTGTCCATACCTGAAGTATAAATTTACTAGTTTTTCTCCATATCTATAAGACCAAGTCTTTTAAAGTTAACTCTACAAGTTACATTTTTGACAGCAAAATATATAGATTGAAATGCGCTTTTTTTTACTTCTTTGCTACACACTACTACAAGTATTACGAAATGTCAATGCAGATCCAATCACTTCTCCCCAACCAAGTACCATTGTATCCACTAGAGATGATTTTCCTTCACCAACAGCTTCCGCATTAGATGTTGGTCCGCTGGAATGCTATGTTGAATTTGGTGAGGGTTCGAAATCATTCGGCTGGCCTGAACTATTGATATTTGATTTCATTTACATTAAATCTATTCACGATTCTTCGTATGAGGTTATGATCGAATTTGAAATTGAGGATATTGTTCCTACTGAGCTACTTTTCGTTTATATCTACGAACTTATTTCACCTGACTATTATCTTCCATGGAATTTGGAATTAATAAGGCACGAGAACCTGGTAGATCTTTTGGGGGATTCACCTTACCATTTTTTCTTCAAGTGGGTGATGACTACTCAAAATTTTGGTTCCTATGATTGTACTACCCCTTTCAGTATTCAGTACCATTGGGACGAAGGAGTGAGTGCACAATACGGCCATGGTTGCCCCTCTCCAGTTAATATCATCGATGTTCCACTTCAATGTTGGCTGGAATTAGGTCTGATTCAATCAGAAGAAGACACCACCACTGAAAATACTACCAGCGAAACAGAGTCGGAGACTTCTATCCCAGATACTAGTACCGAGTCAGAAGAGGTAACTACTTCGCAACCGGATGATCATTTTACTGCCGAACCAGAAGAGGAAGCTAGTACTGCAGAAGACACTACTACACCTGACAAGGAACCTTCTTCAGAAGAAGCTAGTACTACCTTTGCAGAAGAAGAAGTTACTAGTGAGCCAGATGACACAACGACCAATGCACCAGACGATGGCACTTCTTCCGACCAAGGACTAGAAACCACTACTCAAACTGGAGAGGGTACCTCCACTGAGCAAGAAGAGTATACTACTAAAGATCTGGTGGGCGATACGAGTACCCATCCTGAAGAAGAAGCTACTGCTGAAACAGAATCAACTACTGTTACACTTCAAGGTACTACTAGTGTTCCAGACGGGGAAACCTCCACCGATTCAGGGGAAGCTACTGAAAAGCTAACTTCCAATGAAACAGAAGAGAAGACTACCACTCGTCCAGTGCAAGACGGTACAAGTACGGAGCAAGAATCGGACACTACCACCCACGCTGAAGATACCCAAACTATTGCACAGGAAGTAGGGTCTACCTTGGTTCCAAATGAAGAAACCACTGGACACCAAGAAGATGATTCGACCACAGGACCCACTAGTACACATCTAAAGGAAGACCTTACTAGCTATCCAGCTGAAGAAACCAGTACAGATCCAGACTATTCTACCATTGATTCATCAGAGGATACTACTAGTGAAACAGAAGGTTTGACTACTGCCGAAACAAAAGACAATACCATTACCGTCCAGACCGACTTTACTACTGAACCAGCAGATGAAACTACTACAGGTACAGAAGAAAACTCTAAGGGTACAAATGATCCCCGCACTAACCCAGATGAACCAACTGAACAAGTCACAGAAGATCCTTTTGTTCCGCAAACTGATCAGGAGTCGACTATGATCGCAACGACTGAGGAATCATCACCTTCTGTAACAAGAACTGTAACTAAAACGTTAATCAGCGATAATACACTTATAATGAGCACCGAAAATGTTACCATTGATCATGGGACAACCGTAGTTATTGATCCAAACAACCCAACGAAGTTAACTCTGACATTGACAGCAACATCCACCAGTGTCGATACACCTTCCAATCCAACTGGTGCTTCTCCAATAACTGCACTAATACCTCCAAGAACCGAAATAGTAATCACTAATCCTGTCACCACATATTTTACTACCGTTACCAAGACATACAGCCCTCAAGTTGTAGAATCAACCTTAAATACCTACACCATTGCTACAAGGGTTGTCTCCAGACTTGATACCACTTACGTTACCACCATTACTGAGCCCTACAATATTAATACCCCTGTTGGTAATCCAAATGGCATACATCTGGACCCAGTTGAACACTTCCAAGATCCTGGCTCGTTAGTTTACACTACTGCTGTTCCATCCGGTTTTGTTTCTAGCGGATCATTTTACCAAAGCTCCATTTCCGTTGTTTCAGACCTTGAACCTGAAGAGGCACACTTAGGTAGTACTACAGTGGGAAACCCTGTTGCAAGCATAGACCTTGAGGAAAGTAGTGAAGGTAAAGCTTCAGGTCTTAACTCTGGTGCCTGTATCATATGTTTATGTCTTATCTTTAGTATGGCGTTTGTTTAGTTTTTATATTTATGTATTTCCAATATAGATATTAATAAGTACAATCACAGGAATGAACATAATTAGTAAAAAGCATCATTAAGGAAAATTGCTGTTTCAGATTATATGGATGGCGTTTACAATTCGTGATAGATTAATAAAATGCAAATTATTATTAAATTACCAGACTTCCTACAATGTCTTGCATTTAATGCTTCCAATGGCGCAAAAATAGACTGCCCGGAGAAATACATGTATGTAGTTGCCTGTCAGTTTGTAAGTCATATGACGATTCAAATAGCTACTTCCCAATCAGACTTTGAAATTTACTTTACTTTTTGAGAAGATTCAGTATTACTCCAGGTTTGAATAATTGAATCACTTATAAAAATACTAAGAAATAATCTTTTGGTTATTGTGCCTGAATTATATGTTGATACTACTTCGATTCAAACCTTTAAAAGGAGTTTTTCAGCCTAAGCCTGAATAGATACTATCCGAAGTACTTTCAGAAGCTCCATCAATATGGTCTTATGAGCAAATGAGATTCGTTTTATTCACTTAACTCGTTTTTACATTAAAAGGTACTACGTCATAACAAGGCATATCTATTTAATATTTAACGAAACTACAAACACATTTAATGTTTCAACAAGTTTGTTCCGAAGATTTCATAAACTGTCTTACCTGCAGCAATAACTTCTTCATCATAGAATCTTCTACCGGATAATTGTAAACCAACTGGAGCACCAACAAATTCATTTGGATCATAATTTTCATTTTCCAATTGTTCTAATTTACTTCTATACTCGTATTTCAAATCTTCTTCAGTCCACTTATCAACACTTGGATCTTGGAAAATACCAGTTTGTAAAACCAATGTTGGGAAATCAAGAATGTTATACATTGAAGTGTATGACCAATTGTACACTTCTTCAGAATGAGGAGCAACATTGTTATAAGTAGGAGTCAAAATAAAGTCAATCTTGTTGTCAACCAAGTATTTGGTGTATTCAGTTCTCAATGCATCTCTATCAGCATTCAATTTTCTATTTTCGGAAGCGGAAATATCACGAGCTCCATTACCATAGTTCAAAGACCACTTTGTTAATCTTGTCAAAGGTTCACCAGATTCAGCCAAGAGTTTCCGTTGCATGTAGTTACCATCACATGTATACATATTGTGAACGGTATCATAGAGCAACTTCGTGTTCGGAGGCGTAAATTCAACAATCTTAACACCAGCAGCCTTCAATTTCTCAACACTCTCATTCAAAGCACGTCTAACAGGAGGTGAGACTCTAACTAAACCATCATCTCTAATAACAGCAATAGTCAAATCTTCAGCCTTTGGTTGTGGTACTTCTCTGTATGGGATGTGCATAACAACGCCATCTTTTAACCATGGTTGACCAACATTCAAGTAAGCCTTCATCCATAACTCGATATCTTCAACTGTACGAGCCAATGGTCCAGCTACACAAATAACAGATTCTTGGCCAGCATCATTACTAACAAAACCTTCAACACAGACTCTCCTGGAACTAGGTCTAAACCCAATACTACCTGAAAGAGCGGCTGGAATTCTTACTGATCCACCAATATCAGTTCCGACACCCAAAACAGAACCACCAAAGGCAGTAATGGCACCTTCTCCACTTGATGACCCACCTGATCCCAATAACAAGTTGTATGGACACTTGCTCAACCCTGTAAAATTGTTGTTTGAATCCAATTGCATCAAAGTTTGACATTGATTGGTTCTAACATACAAGACACCTCCCAAATCTTCCAAAATTTTGGCAGTGGTAGCGTGTTCAGGAGCAACATTGTCTAATTTAGAAACATAACAACAATGGGTAATTCTTCCTTTGATATTGATGTGTTCCTTAAGAGAGATGGGGATCCCGTGTAATGGACCAACAATCTTGCCATGCTCCTTATAATAATCATCAAGTTCTTGTGCTTTCTTTAAACCGTACTCGAGGAAGAAATCAAGGACACAATTGGTAAATTGGTGGGCAAGAACAGCACGGTGTGAAAATGCTTTAAATACTTCAACAGCAGTTAATTCACCCTTGGACATCTTATTAACCAAATCAACACCACTGGAATCAGTGATAGCAAATTCTTCTGGAGTCAACAACTTCTCATCATAAAGATATTTCATAGCATTAAATTGTTCAGAAATTAATTCATCAATTGGCTTGGGTAATGGAGCCATTAATTCCTTTGGGGTGGCATCTTCTAAAGCTTTTCTGTATGCTTCTAACTTTGGAAGCCATTGCTTGTACTTTTCAGGATCTTCGTAATTGTCAAGAGGATCATTGACAAGGAAGGATTTAAAAATATCGTCGTTCTTCATTTTGGATTGGAGTTGGGAATCAAAATCAAACTTACTGGGGATAGGAAATATTCATGACATTTTATAATTGCTCGATTTAATTGCTCAATTGTGGGGAAACCCCCCATGTTTAGACATTTTACCTCGTCTATCTTTAGATCTGGGGAAACAAAATACTCTAGATGTGTGTCTAGGCTCAAAACCTTCTTTGATCTAAACTAAATCAACCAATTAATGGATTAATAACCCAATTCGGAAGTCTTCACCAAGTGGTTTAGATGTATTAAAAATCAGCTTCTTCTATTAACATTGAATTAATCGTTCAAATCTTTCCTCGGTGTTCCTAACCCCTTATGTCTATATGCATAAGGGGTTAATTTGCAAACAATGGATATTACTTCCTAATTTGGACCCTAAGCGCGGTAGTCAACGAGATGCTAATCGTAGACCTATAATCCGTTTCCCATGATATCGTACAGCAGGGTTGTACCCCTATTTGCTCTTCTTAATTCCACAACAAATAATAAGTCATACACTTCAACTGGACTAGAGTTTATCAGTCTTCAATAAAACAATGCTTCTGTAGTATTAAGAGAAAATTAGGTTTCGTATCTTATTTGAGACATCGAGCTTAGCGGCATCTTTCGCCGTTTTCCCCTTTCAACCATGTGGAGATTTTAGTCTTTCTCGTTAGTACTCAAACTAGGAGTTTATCTTTCCTATATTATCACTGGAAAATATCATTTTTGATATCAAAGTTTCATTTTTTACAAATGTTGTACATCTGTTTCAAGCTAACCAAGGTAAACTCCATCCACCGAGTTTTATTGTCAGATATTCTCAGACTATGTTCATATTAGAAGCAAACCAGAAACAATTCCGAATGCATGTTTGAAAATTAACTCTCGGGTATATGGGGATGATTGTGTGGGGTTTATGTGTGGAGAATATGTGGGGTTTATACCATCTTTCCGTGGTTTTATGTTGAGTCTCTTCTTTTTATAATGTAGGAGTTTTCAGGGCTGTTGATATTTCCTCCTATTTTTTTCTACCCCACCCTTGATTTTTATTAGCAATCTTTAGCGAGCATCTGCCTTTTAAGGAAAATAAATCATCTTTCTCCAGAGAATCTTCGAATAGATCTATCTTATTTCAAATAGAAAATACTTCTATAGTAACTTGAAAGCTTAATACTGAACATTATAAATACAGAACAATGTCTCTATTGTAGATTATTCAGCGACTTTATAGATTAAACATAATCTAGCGATTGATATTAAATATCATATTTCTACAATATTTTAGAAAATGAGATGTAGTTATTCAACGCATGAACCCCTCTCTTTTGCTAGATGCGATTTGATCAAAGAACTGATTATTCACTGTTGTTTTGTCTGAAAAAAATAGCTCTCAAGTGCATCAGAGGCTTGATCAAGATTTATTTAATCCTACAGGGCAATCTGTAGTTCGGTTTGTCTACACATCTATTAAGGATCTTTCTTCGTGCTGAATAGTTTTTCCATAGAATATTTATAGAAATTCAATCTCTACTATTAATCACTAATACATCTAGAATCTAAGTAAGTCAAGCAAATTAAATTTTTTGAAAATATTTTCTGGTCCAAGTCTTGCGTGTATAATCGAATGGAAAATCCCTTCAAAGTATTGTATTGTTGCCACCGGAATTCCTGGATAAAATAAATTAGTCAATCTTCGTGTTCTTGAGCAGCCATTTACACGCTTTGGCCTTCCGAAAGGGTTGAGTAGCCATGACCATAGTGTGACCGGCTTTGACTCTTGGAATTGCCTATCTAGCCATGTCCATCCCGCCGGAGCTCCCACTAAAATATCATGTCCAGCAGTAATATCTTGTGCAAACTCAAAGGAGTCTATACCCCAGCTGCACCAGTTATTATATGTAGTATGCACATCCCTGATTGGTACGGTTTCATCTTTTTCTCCATGATAAACAAATATGGGAATTTGAGGAACAAAACTTGAATTTAAATTAACTAATGAATTATCAAATACAATCTTCCTCAATTTAGGATCATCCAACATTGCAAACCCTGCCGGGATCATAGGATCTTCTCCCGTGAGAACATTACTTCCTCTAAAGTGCATTGCTGCTGGAATCAAGCATAGGGTTTCAGCTGCTCTAAATTTTTCTTCATGATGTGGAGCGATATTCTGATCAAGAATCTGTCTCACAACTGGATATTCATTAGCAAGTCCTGTTAATGCGAGCGCAGTTAAACCAGCACTTGATGACCCATCAACACTTTCAGCAACAGCGGTGATATTAGTAACAAATCCCCCGAGAGAAGCTCCAACCAAGCTCTTCTTCAACTCAGGAGCATAAGAAGGTTGAAGAGCGGCAGCCCATCCTGTAGCCAAGGAACCTCCCGAAAATCCCCAAAGACCAACCTTGGCGTCTTCGTTAATCCCGGTGATGCTGTGTGAATTCAACACTGCCCGTACTGAATCAAGAACCGCTTGGCCAGACCTTCTACCAACTGTGAAAGCCGAATTCAACCCCTCATAATCTGGACTATTGACGAAGTAACCATTATTAAGGGCACTGAGCATAAACGTCATATCAACCTGAGTAGCAATCGTACTTATTGATGCTCCAAATAGAAATCCATATGATGGTGAGCAGTCAATGTGTGCAGAATCTTCAAACGTTTGGTAGGAAACAACCTTTGATGGATCTGCCTTGTAGGGTTCAATAATTGTAGTGATAAATGCAGTAGCTTTTCCGAAGGAATCTTCAGATCGCACTACCAATTGCCAAACATTTTTCACATTAATGGGAACCAAAGTACTAGCGAGCTTGTTAGGGGCTTTTCTTACTTTCAAAATATCTCCAGGTTTGGCCTTTGCATATCCCTCGGGGAGAGTATAAAAGTCATCTTCCAGAGGAGGTATGGGAACGGATGGAAATGCAATTGATTGCAAAACAAAGAACAAAAGTACGACTAACTTATAAAGCATCGTTGATTCCTGGCATTGTTTTCTAAATAAGCTCTGGGGAGTTTCATTTATTATATGGTAAATAAGATCAAATTAGACGGTTAAAAGCCTTTATTCGTACCTGCTTTGATCAAGTATTACCCAATTGGGCATTGGTCAAATCTCGGCATAATCAAAGGTGCATCGTTAAATCTTTAAATTTATAAAGATGCTTAATGTGTATGTAGTACGGCTTAATTCCCACTATGGAAGTTATCTGATTACGATAAAGAATATGGCAAAAAATATAACAGATTCATGGACTTCTTATACTATTCATTCCTGAAGTTGCCCAACTGGAGTTTGAACGTTAAACTTGAACTTTCTACCTAGGACATTTCACCTTGTATGTAAAATCTAATCCTTGAGCAGTGGTAGACGAGAATCACTAAAAAAAATTCTGGGGTAATGAACCGTGTAACATTTTTGAAATACGAACTTGAACCAAAGTATTTTTTACAATGTGGCAATTGCTGGTCTTGATTGGTAAATTCAAAGGAAGTTAGCCAGGTTGCAGCTCCGCAAAATGGAATAAAGTTAAAGGTAAACCAACTATCAGGTTTCACCAGGGAATTTTTGTTGTCATTATGAGCCCTGCTCTCATATCGGAAACTTGCTGTTTTAGTCTACATTCGTAAATGCACCAAGACTAGTATAGTTCGTAATTTATATGTATGTTCTAACCGAGATCTTAGTTGGAGATCGCTACCAGTAATATGTGGTTGTTATGCAATTAAATACAAACAAAACATCTAGTAATTCATAAAATGTATTTAAAAAACCAGAAAAAAAGAGATCGCAGGAAATTTCCAATTACCACGCTTCCTGGCCTTTCTCTCTTCAACGTATCTTGAACTTAACTTTGATAGTTTAAATCACCTTCCCCCTGCATATAATATTCAATATCTGTGTAAACCCACATCATCTTAGATTGGCATCCTCCCACTCTTGCTTTTGTCTGGTACAAAATATTAAAGGAGAACGAAACGTACATCAGTATGATCAAAAGATTAGATAATCTTCAGATCCATTAACTTGACCATATTTCAGTGTTTGAACTGGTGAATAAATTGCTAATATCTAAAGTGGGATCTAACAACTATTAAGAAGTGTAACTTTTTGTCTGAAATTCTCGGCATATTGCTAATTCTACTAGCTAAATGAGTACAAGTTTTAATACATGACAAAAGTCGCTCGCCCAAAGTACTCAAGGAAACGATGTTCCTGACAACTATAATTTATTTATGTTGTGCTCATGTTTAATGTCTATTTGACTAGTTTTACTTTGCACGTTAATCCTAATTGTAATAATCAGATCTTAAGCCATGTTTGAATAAATGTTTATGTATATTTATCAAGTTTTACTTTATATATTAAAAAAACAAATGAAAATAATGTAATGCCCCTTTAATTTCTCTATTAATAAATTGGCTAACATTATTTGTAGAACATCAAACGACGTATGAGGAAAAGAAGAAGGTATTATGTTTAAATGAGCAAAGCGACACCAACGGCAAGTGCACCAGCAACTCCAAAGTTGAGTCCAACAGAAGCACCGGCACCAGCATGAGTAGTGGTGTTGTTGGTGGCGTTAGTGGCATTAGAAACTGCTCTTTCTTGAATATTAATGCCTTCACCTGTTGGTTGAACGAAAACAGTGGTGGTGGTTGGACCCTTGGTATGGTCGAATCTACCCCATCTGTGAGTACCAGTTTCAGTATTAGTTTGTTCTCTTGGAGTGTGATCAAATCTTCCCCATCTGTGAGTACCAGTTTCAGTATTAGTTTGTTCTCTTGAGGTATGGTCGAATCTTCCCCATCTGTGAGTACCGGTTTCAGCTGGTGGTTGTGGTCTTGGAGTGTGATCAAATCTACCCCATCTGTGAGTACCGGTTTCAGTATTGGTTTGTTCTCTTGAAGTATGATCGAATCTTCCCCATCTGTGAGTACCGGTTTCAGATGGTGATTGTGGTCTTGGAGTGTGATCAAATCTTCCCCATTGATGAGTTTGGGTAGTACCAGTGACAGTAACAGTTACAACTTCTCTGGTTTCTTCATCAGCAGCTGAAGCTAAAGCAGCAGCAGACAAACCAATAACAATGTTAGATACCTTCATTTCTGTATAGTTGTACTATGTAATGTAAAGAAGAAGAAGAAAGTAAAAGCGGTTGTTTTTTTTAAATTGAATGAATTTCCAATGAGCGAAATTAAATCGCATTACATCCAAACATCAACAATACTCAAAGCCGGTGGAATTGTTGATTTTTTTTTAATTCCCGCATTCTCATCCCACACTGTGTGGGAAGCTGTGTCGTCGCTTTTTTTTTATTTTTCATTTTTTTGGTCACTACAAGTGACATAATCAGCAGATGTCCCACAGCAAGCACCAAGACTTAATGTATTTTAAATGTGGTTACGTATATAGGGGTGAACTTAGCTTGGTTCTGTTTCTACTTCCGTGATGACTCCTACCATCACGACTCCTTCCTTAGCGTCAATGGTATCACCTCTCTCGTTAAACTCCGCGATAGTATCTCAGATTACTTCACTTGCAATGGCTCCCAATTAGGAAAGTCCTTACCTCTTTGCGGTGTTAATTTTGATTTCTTTTTTTTATTATTATTTTTTTTTTTGCCTTTGTTCTCTGCGCCGGTAGATTCGGCCAAAATTACAATCTACTAGATTTGCTTGAAAGTCATGATTACTGCTTTATGTAATTGGATACTGCGAAAACTATCTCATGCGGACCGATATTTTATTCTTATCCTTTGTTTATGTGTCTTTAATCCCATACTAAAAAAATGGTTAATCCTTTTCTTACTTATCATGTATACTTCTCCAGCATGTTCCACAGTTTATAACCGCCCTCTAACCTCATGATCATGAAGACGAAAGATTTACCTAGCGTATTGTATTATATAGAAGATCCTAGAATGATTGGAGTGTATATTATTTGATTTTGGTATTTGTTCTACCCTTATTTTTTTGAATTTTTTGCGGCAATTTTACGAATTCTACGAATTATACAAACTTACAGACTTTTGACTTCATTAATTCGGCATACATAAATCAGGCTAATATACGTAATTAATACCAAAACACATGGCCAAACATATACACGCTCTATATCGACCGGGAAAACTCGTTATCTACGACTTTGTCTTAATTTCTTGGTAGAAGCTAAAACAGTCGCATATCT
>LQMS01002269.1:0-20474 GCA_001657455.1 Spathaspora girioi | reverse complement strand
ACGTTACAGTCTTTTTAACATGGTTACTTTTTAGAACTTTAGCATTCATAACCGAAAAGTCGTGCAAATATCAAATCTCAAATCCAAATTCAAGTTTGCGGCACGTTTCCCCCTCATCTTGCTCTTCAGGATCTACATCTATAAACCACCTTTTATTCCTCTAGATTATCGAACTATGTCTAGAAGAGTGGTAGGTAATCCAACTATTACCGTCATCGATGGTATTTCCCTTGGTATTGGATTCTATGGTATATATTCCAATATAATGACGGTTGAGTTACCAGAATATTTTGCAGACGCCGGACATTGGCAATTCCTAACTAATTTAGCATTAGTTTATTCATTATTTGTAATTGGAATTGGATTTGTTGCTCATATGACCAAGAGTGAAGTATTGTTTAATGTTAAGAATAATTTACATCCAATTGCATTAGCTCTTGAAACAATAGTTGCTATTATATATTGGCCATTAAGATTATTCTTTTTACATTTATTAACTTCTGATCCTAACGGTTTTAAAATTGGGTGGTTGACTGATTTATCTATCCATTTAATGCCGGTTGTTTCATTACTTGTTGATTATTTGGTGTTTATGCCTAAATGGACGATAAAGACTTCATCGGCTTTGGGTTTGGTTATATTTTTAACTCTGATGTATTGGTATTTATTAAAGACGTTGATTGATATTGAAAAGGGAGCAAAGTATCCTTATGCATTTCTAGATGTTGATACTGAGTTTGAAAGAGGTGTTATATTTGGTGTTGTTGCTACTATTGCATTTTCACAATTTATTTTCTTACGAAATGTATATGATTTTATTGTTCGAACTACTGAAGCCATAGATATGGAGATTGATAATAGTTTGGATAAGAAACATAAGTAGGTTATAGGTTTGTAGAGTTTTGTAGAGTTTTCAATGTTGAATTTGTAATATGTCTAAATCTCAGTCCTCCTAAGGGTGTACCTCCATACCATCTTGTAACTATTACCAAGACGTTAATTATATTTTGTTTGATTAAAACTTCAAGAATTCGAGAACCAGCTCCATTCTCACCATTATCTTTAAATCCTTGATTGATATTGATAATTTGACCACCTTTGTTTTGGCCTGTCCTCCAGGCTAACATATGAGGATGACTAGCATTTTTAATTATTGATTTATGTTGTAATTCAAATTGAGTAAGTATTTCAGGGATTTCTGATTCATGAGTGATTTCTACATGTCTTGCTTGAAATCTTGATTTTCTATCAATTATTATTTCGGAAGCATACCAATTTGAAATTGTTGATAAGGGTCGTATACTTCGTATCATCAACCAACAGTGTTCCGGTATATAATAAATTTTCGTTAATTTTTCTCCAACCAAAGCTATATGTGCAACAAAAAAAAATTTCACCCAGAGAACACCAACAGCTACTATACGGCCAACATGATTTACTTAAAGACCTTGCTTAACGTTATTGATAATTCCGGTGCATTAGTTGTTGAATGTATCAAAGTGTTACGTCATAAACCAAAAAGTTGTGGACATATAGGTGATCAAATCACCGTGGTTGTAAAGGAAGCCAAACCAATGGGTGATGGTACCAACAAGGTGAAAAGAAAAGATATTTGTCGTGCTGTTATTGTAAGAACAAGATCTCCCTTGAGAAGGCCCGATGGTTCTATTGTTAGATTTGATGATAACGCTTGTGTTTTAATAAATAAAAATGGTGAACCTTTAGGTACTAGAATATCATCAGTTGTTGCTAAAGAATTAAGAGATTTGCAATATAATAAAATCGTTTCATTAGCTCCTAAAACTTTTTAATTACATGTACATAGTAAATAAATAATCATTCTCGTAGAACTTGAATTGTTCTATTCAATTGTAGCATAAATTCTTCAGATACGTTTAAATCTTGAATAGCATCAATTATTCGATGAAAGTGGGTTGAATTGGGGTCATTTCCAACTGAATTTCGTAGTTCGGCTATTGCAGCATGATTAACACCACCTTTATTTATAAAACTATTTGATAGTTGATTTAATGCATTGTTTATATCTTGAAAATTATATTCAAATTTGGGTAAATTTTGCTTTATATCGGTTAGATTTGATATATGAGTATCTATATTTGATTCATTTTGTTTAAATAGTAGTTCAAGTTGTTCAAGTTGGTTCTGTAGCGAGTCAGTCATGATTGAATTGTAACTATAAACACAACAGTTTACGCAAAATATGTCAGTTTTTTGGTTGGAGAAAGTTGGAGACTAATATGCAGTACGTTGCAAAATTATGACCAGCTGCTAAATACTATTAATGTTTCCTTCAGTTCAGGGGGAAGCATTAATCTGAGAACAGCTCAACTGACTGTCAATTTTGGATTAGAAGACCTAGAACTTTTATTTGGAAAATCCATCGAGACCTCTAACAATCAAGAAACTATTGGCAAAAAAATTAACAAAATACTAAATGCCTTGAGCATGATTTGATATTTACTTTAATAAGACACTAGTTTTCACAAAAAATTTAGTAGAAAGAAGTCTTGTGCTGAATGTAAATGCACAGTGCTATAATTGATAAAATCGATTGGACAGCCTAGTTATCTGGTCTGTCTAAAAACTTCAAGACATTTCTTTCACTGAACAAACAGAATTAGTTTTTTTCTCTGACTCAATACAAGAGAAAATTTTTTACAATTCGTGTTCTCTCCTTGATACCAGCCCAAGTCATGTCTGAAGCATTACCTGAACAAGTTGAAAAATTGTCAATCGACAATAAGCAAGCAGCTGCTACTCCAGCCGCCGCTCCTTCTAAGAAGAAGGAAAAGAAAGCAGCCCCTTCTAAAAATCCATTATTATTAGATCCTCAACCAGAATTCCTTGATTCCAGAATTAAATTATTTGAAGAATTAAAGGCTAAATATGATCGAGAACTTTCTCAAAAGGAAAGAATTGCTATTAATATTACCTTAAAAGATGGCACTATTAAAGAAGGTATTTCCTTTGAGACTTCACCTATGGATATTGCCAATTCAATTGGTAAATCATTTGCTGATCGTCAAGTTATTGCTAAAGTTGATGGTAAATTATGGGATTTACCAAGACCTTTAGAAGGGAATGTTGATTTAGAATTTTTAGATTTTGAACATCCTGAAGGTAAAGCTGTTTTTTGGCATTCTTCTGCTCATATTTTGGGTGAAGCTTGTGAATGTCATTATGGAAGTCATTTATCTCATGGTCCTCCTACTGAAGATGGGTTTTTCTATGATATGTCGATTAATGATGGTGCTACTGTTGTTTCTCAATCTGATTTTGGTAATTTAGAACAAGTTGCTACAAAGGCTATCAAGGAGAAGCAAAAATTTGAAAGATTGGAAATGACCAAGGAAGATTTATTGAAGATGTTTCATTATAATAAATATAAAGTTAAATTTATTAGTGATAAAATTCCAGATGGTACTTCCACCACTGTTTATAGATGTGGTCCATTGATCGATTTATGTATTGGTCCACATATCCCACACTCGGGAAAAATTAAAGCATTTAAAGTTTTAAAAAATAGTTCATCATATTTCTTGGGTGATGCTACAAATGACTCCTTACAAAGAGTTTATGGTATTTCATTCCCTGATAAGAAATTAATGACTGAACATTTAAAATTCTTAGCTGAAGCTGCTGAAAGAGATCATAGAAAGATTGGTCGTGAACAAGAATTGTTTATATTCAATGAAATGTCTCCGGGTTCCGCCATGTGGTTGCCTCATGGAACTAGAATCTACAATACTTTATGTGATTTATTAAGAAAAGAATATCGAGTAAGAGGATATGAAGAAGTTATTACTCCAAATATGTATTCTACAAAATTATGGGAAACTTCAGGACATTGGCAAAATTATAAAGAAAATATGTTTTCATTTGAAGTTGAAAAGGAAACATTTGGATTAAAACCCATGAATTGTCCTGGTCATTGTATTTTATTTAAATCTAGAGAACGTTCATACCGTGAATTACCTTGGCGTGTTGCTGATTTTGGAGTTATTCATAGAAATGAATTTTCCGGGGCATTATCTGGATTAACCCGTGTACGTCGTTTCCAACAAGATGATGCTCATATTTTCTGTACTTTTGATCAAATTGAATCTGAAATTGCCGGGGTTTTTGATTTCTTGCAAAAAATTTATGGAATTTTTGGGTTCCAATTTAAAATGGAATTATCTACTAGACCGGAGAAATATGTTGGTGATATTGAAACTTGGAATTCTGCTGAATCAAAATTAGAAAATTCCTTAAATAAATTCTTGGGTAAGGGTAAATGGGAATTAAATCCTGGAGATGGGGCATTCTATGGTCCAAAGATTGATATTATGATTAGTGATGCATTAAAGAGATGGTTTCAATGTGCTACTATTCAATTAGATTTCCAATTACCTCAAAGATTCGATTTGGAATATAAATCAGAACAAACTAATGAACGTCCAGTTATGATTCATCGTGCTATCTTGGGATCAGTTGAAAGAATGACGGCTATTTTAACCGAACATTTTAAGGGGAAATGGCCATTTTGGTTATCACCAAGACAAATTTTAATTGTCCCGGTTGGTCCAAAGTACTATGAATATGGACAAAAACTTCAAAAGAAATTAAATGATGAATATTTATTTTATGCTGATGTTGATTTATCAGGTAATACCTTACCTAAAAAGGTTAGAACTGGTCAAATGTATAAATATAATTTTATTTTCATTGTTGGTGAAGATGAAGAAACTAGTGATTCTGTTAATGTTAGAAATAGAGATGTTGCTGAAGAACAAGGTAAGAATGCTATGATTAAGTTTGATGATGTTGTCAAGCAATTGATTGCTTTGAGAGATGAAAAGAGAAGTGATAATAAGTTGATCTAACGACTGAGCGATAGCGAAGGAGTTAGTAGGAGTCATATAGTTTAATGTTTGATCTATACATTACTTTTAACTAATTAATTTTACATAAAAATTTATTTGTAGTATAAGATAATATATTAAATTGAGTGGAAGGCGAGAATTTTAAAACTAGTACCAGCACTGAATCTATAATAAATTTGTATAAAAATTGACAAAAACCCTCACCAATTAGCTTGTAGAGCAACCAACAAACAATCTAGATTGAACTTTATACAGGTACAATTATTCGAGAAAAAAGTTACTTCTGAACTTCTAGATCAATAGTCATTTACTAGTCGATTGTTAAATCAACATGTCTAATGAACAATCACAATCCCAGTCAAAGTCTTCAATGACCCCAGACAATCCCTTCTTTGACAAGTTAAACCCAGAACAGATTGAAGCTAGTATAAAGTTTTATGAAGCCGATCATGCATTAACCGGTGAAGATCGAGTGAAACTCAGTCAAGATTTACAAAAACTATTAGGTAAATCAAACATCACATCATTAGGAGCAGCAATCGTGGGTTCATTCTCACCTACTATTTATTATCGATTTATTAAAAGGCAAGTTCCTCAGGGTTCGAAAATGATTGTATACCCTGGTCTATCATTTTTCTTGGGATTAACTAATATGTTGGTTGTTCATGGAATTTATGGTAGATCTCAATTCACGAAAATGCAACAAGATGAACAAGATAATGTTAGAATTAGACAAGTATGGCAATGTATGGATTATCGTACATTGGCATTTTTTTATGTTTATTATATGAGATCCAGTAGTGATCCCAATGCAATTATGAAAGATCCGAGAAAGATTACCAGACAAGATATTTATGGAGTTAAAGTAGATGATAAATTGAGAGAACAAGTAAACACCAACGATGAGCATATGACTCGTTGGAATGAAATTAGACAAGTAGACTCGGAACCAGTGTATACCCAAGCACAAGAGCAAGCTGCTTCACGTGACGATGATGATATTTTTGGATTTAATAAACCTGAAACTTCAAGTGAAAGAAATGAATATCAAACTGCTTGGGATAAGATTAGATCTAATGGTAAGTAAGTCTCTGTATATATGTAAAACCTGTACATTGAGTAAATAGCAACTCAAACAACTGATGCCGCAACTAAAGCGAAATAATGGCAGTGCTACAACAGGGTGCGTATAAAAGTTCCACGTCGAGAAAAATCAAAAAATACAAAGAACAACTAACACACCAAGGTTATTTATACACACAACAAAATGGACGAATTCAGTGATTCTGGTGAATTATATACTATAAGAAATCAATTCTTTTCTCATCAACACAATGCTGTAACTTCATATAATATTGATGAATTTTCCACTGAATATCAATTAAAAGTTTTACAATATCAAATTAGATCAACCATAACTCTTGGACAAGATGCCAGCAGATTAATTGACCAAGGTAAGAGTTTGTTTCCTGAACTGGAAGACTTATTCCAGTTATTGGCTGCTTGGAATGATTTACATTCATTTGGTACTGATCTGTCTACATATTTCCAAGATATCACCCAAGGTAAATTTGAATTACAAGTTGTACTTACAGGAATATATTTAATTAAATATGAACAAGATTTCGAACAAGCTATAGCTATATTACAAGAATACATTAATCTGGATAGATACAATTTAGGAGAATTGGAACCATTTTTAATCTTGGTTAATTTATATTTATATCTTGGTAAATTTGATCAAGTTGAAAAATTATTCAAACAATTGAAAACTTTCCCTCAATATATTTTTGATTCAATTATTTATCATGTTTTGGAAAGTTGGTATTTGGCTGTTAAAGGTGAGACTGATAATATTAACAATTCATATTATTTTTATGATGAATTATTGAATTTAGATTATGAACAAGATCCAAGGGGGAAACATAAGATATTGACTAGTTTGTTTGCGTTGACTTTACAAATGAGACATTTACCTGAAGCTCAAGAATTATTGAATCAAATTAAACTGTTGGGTGAAGTTTCAGGTGATTTTCTTGCTAATGAAATTTGTTATAATTATTTAATTAAGGGGGATGTTAAGGTTTTGTTGAAGGAATTATATGATGTTCAACCAGATCACCAATTGTTGGAGGAAATGGCTGAGAAGACAAAGGTTTTTAATGAGATTACTGAGAAATACAGTGTCTAAACCGAGCCTAAACTGAGCGAAAGCGAAGTTTAGCGAAGTTAGATATTTAAGTAGATATTTAGAGACTGAGCCTAGACCAAGCCCTTAGTAAAATTGTAGAAAAATAGTTACAAGTGTATAATACAACTAAATCAATATATATTGTTTGTATCTTACTATATAACAAATTTCTTAGATATTTTAAGGAAAAACCTATAACTGCTCGCTATCGCTCACAGTTCATTATCGTTTAGAGTGATCCCCTCCAATTTCAATCTCTTTTCAATCTCCTTCAATTCCAATTCCTTCTCCAATAATTCCTTACGTTTATTAATTAAATCTTGATGAACACGTTCTTCAAACTTCTTTAATCTTTCTTCTTCCAATTTAATTTGTTCTTCCTTCATTAAATAATTTGATTCGGTATTAACCGTGGTAGCATCACCTTCAGCATCTTCACTATCAGCTACAGCCACGGGATTTGAAGTCTCTTCTTCATCACCATATTGAAATTGTTTACCTGATAATGCTTCAGTTCTATAATTTTCATAAATTACATCATGAGTTAAATCTTTAAATTCATTTAAATGAGTAATTAACAAGACATTTTTCAATATTGTAAAATCATTTAAATCAGGATTTTCAACATTAATAGCTTGAGTATTTCTTCCTAAAATCCGTAATTTCAAATCTTGTTTAGTTTCATTTGCTCCAATTATGGCAAAGGGAGTTAATGAATTTAAATACTTGTTATATTCAATTATTTCTTCATCAATATAATCTTGTTCATATTCATATTCATTAAATTTATAATAATTAATATTCAAATCTTGCAAATCTTGTAAAATCAATTGTTTATTTAATCTCAATTCCTCTTCAGTTAATGAATCAGCTTTAGCAATCACGGGGATAATATTAACTAAATTATTAATACTAAGTAATAACTTCTTATCAATATTAGATAACCCATGACTAGTAGGATTAATCATATATACAACCACATGAATTCTTCCATCTTTAAACCTGGGGTTACGTCTAACTCGTGACTCTTCCAATAATACTTCATCAAATTGATGTCTTATAAAATCAACAATAATTTTAAAATCTTCCAGACAATTGATATTATTAGCAAAATTAGGAGTATCAATAATATTTAAACTAATCTTGTGACCATCATTATCTTCCAATTCAACATTTTCATGACGTAAATTAAGTTGCCTGGTGTATGGATCTTGGTTTACCGTAGAAGAAGTGGGCACAATTGAAGTATTGTCTCCACATAATGTGTTGATTAATGTTGATCTACCCATCCCACTTTCTCCAATAATCATAATAGAAAAGTTTATGGATTTCTTAAGGGTTTTCCGTTTACGTAACGCGGAAGTGGATGAATTGGCTGCATCGTAGTTGGACATCTTGAACTGAGTTGTGTTAAAAGCAAAGTTGATCTCCCAAGTGAAAGTTGATCCTAATTGACGAGCGTTTTTTTTACGTGTTTTTTTTATATTATTTTTTTTTGTTTTGTTTCAACTTGTTGTGTCTTGACATTTCAAAAAAATTCGAGTTTCTTTTTTTGATATGATTTGCACCACGCGCGCTACCGGTTGCGAAGTAAAGTTTAAACCATATAATGGGAATACTCTTCGACAACTGAGGTGTTTGGTTGACGTAGAATTCAAAGCTTGAATTGCTAGTGAGTTCAACTTAGAATTACAATAACAATTGAATCATTTGAAATTAATTTAATTATATTTGTAATTAAAAGTTCGATTTTTTCTTTCTTATTCGCCACTTTGGTAATGTTTTTTTTTTCATTAAGGAAAGCTGCAACATATTCTATAGAAAAACCTACTTCCAAAGAAAGTTTCTTTTTGTTAATTTATTTCGTTTGTTAATTTTCTTAATCTTTTTTTGTAACTATTTAGTACAAAGCGAGCTTGGTCTATGTTATCGCTGTGGTGTAGCAGTCTATAATATCAGTTGAGTCAATAATATCTTGCATTACAGTATTAAGTGATATTGTAGTTGCTGGCATGTTATTTGTAGCTATTGGGAACGAATCTATCTCTTCTTCCATAGTGAAATTGAAATCTCCGCCGATTATTAGATTAATATTAGGCTGTTGTAGTGTTGATAATTCTTCTATAATATGAAGATGTAGTTTTCTAAGAATTCTCTTTGTATTCGTGCTGCTTGGGATGGAACATATATTGAAACTATGTGATAATGTTCATTATCAATTTTGAAAATGGCATCAGTTATATGTCTTTGATATGTTGAAGTAATTCTTTGAGGTATTAAATTTGTGCTAATAGGTGGATATTTAGATATGATAGCCGCCTTTTATTGTTGATTCAATGTGATTAAATGTATAGGTTGATGGAGTAGATCTTTCTTGAGTTGATCTAATGTTGGGTGTCGGAATTGGGTTTCAGAGATGAAAGGTATGTGATGATGTTGAACTAATGATTTTAAAGTTGAATATAAAGTGTGTCGTTGAATGTTAAGTTGGAGAATGGACACTTGATTGGTTGTTGGAGTTGTATATTCTGATGTACGATTAACGAAAGTTTGTGTGTTCTTTAACACTTTCCGGACGTGCGTTGACATTCATTAATAAGATAAAGAAGTAGGAAAGCCAGCCATGGTTGAGCCTACCTGACCCGTAAAGTTTGAAAGTGGTTGTGACGCCTCTGCCATTAATATGTAAACCTCTGATATGTCTATATCCTCGAATTCCGACTCTTCTGAACTGTCAAAATCACTTGATGATGAAGACATGCTATAATCTGGATCATCGTCATCTTCACTTGTTGTGCCTGGATGACCCGTAAAGTTTGAAAGTGGTTGTGATGCCTCGTGCATTAATATGTAAGCCTCTGATATGTCTATATCCTCGAATTCCGACTCTTCTGAACTGTCAAAATCACTTGATGATGAAGACATGCTATAATCTGGATCATCGTCATCTTCACTTGTTGCATCAGCCCAAAAAGAATCCACACCTGATGGCGTTTCAGTTGGTGAAGTAGAATTCAATGATGTTGTCTCAGTTAGTGAAGTAGAATTTAATTCCATGTTGGTGGTTGTTGCAGGATGATCGGCTGAGAATTCCTTTTCTGATCCCTCTGAATGAATACTTGGTAATGGTTTGTTCTTTGCAATGGCCACAACTGATTTGCTTTGAGTTGAAGTTTGAGTTGGTTGTGTGTTGGTGGAATCGGTCTTATTGCTTTGAGTGGGATTGTTTGTTTCAGTTGTCTTTAATTGAGTGGTTGTTGTTGTTGTTGTTGGGGTTGGTTGTTGTTCGTTACGCTTTGGACATTGTGCGCCACAGTGTCCCTTTTGTGAGCAAATCACACATTCATGGGTTGGACATGTGAATCTCAGGTGTGACGTAATTTGACACGGACCACAATAATTCAAATATGAGACGAACTCGATTCTTGAACCCTTTGATTTGCGTTGTCTCTTTGGAGTAACATTTTCACTTAAGGCCACGATTAATTCAATTTTTAATTCCTGTTGAAAGGGACCGAAAAAGGGAGATCTTTTTGGATAATTGATATGATAATCCAAGATGGCTGGGGTGTTGTTTTCCGGGAAATGTTCCTGAAAAAGAGCTTTCCATGCTTTAGCATATGCCCCTGTGCAATAAAAATTGGCAAGGACAATTTGATGGTCGACATGGACAAAGGTGATAGGAGGTTCCAAAGATTGATCATTTGTGCCGGTCACTTGCATTGGTTCCGTCATAATCGAAATTAAGAATTCACGAAGGTTAAATTGTTTTTCAAGGAGATCAACCTGTGGAGTAGCAACATGAAGAAATTCTCCTTCGATCTCAATAATTGAATATTCCAAGCCTTCTATTTCCGCTTGGGATTGTTGGAGTAAATTGAGTTGTTGAGCATATTCTTCCTTGAGATTATCAAAGTGGGCTTGAATAAAATTTTGTTCCTTGCTGGCTGGTAAGACCTTTTCAGTCTCCTTCAATCGGGTTTTGAGAACGTTACAATTAGCCTGATAACCAGCTGCCAACTTCTCAATTTCTCTTTGTTTTTTGGTCAAGTGTTTGTCAACAGTTTGTCTAATCACCATTTCCTGATATTGTTTTGGAATTTTAAATTTTGTCTCGGTGTAATCCGTTTTATGAACGAGCTCATAGTAAAGATCCTTGATTTGTTGACTTGCCTCTTCCATCCGCTTTTCTTGAGCCTTTAATTGAGCTGGTGGGATTTTAGAATGGACACATTCTCTGTAGAATTGGGTGAGGATTGCCCTGCGTTGTTCTTCACTCATATTCTCAAATTCTTCCATGTCTGGTAATTTTCCTGAGATATTGTTTCCATCTTGAGTAGAAACTGCCAATTTCCCGGCTGTCTTAGATTGTCCCTTTGTTGGGTAGTTTTCACGCTCGGTGTCAATGTTTTCGCGTGGGTGGTTGGTTTTCGAGGATTTTCTATTACCAAAAAATGGTGGATTTTCACCGGAAGAGTAGGAAAAGGGTTCCTTCGCTTGCATGGCAGTTGATTGATTAGCTTACAGCATTTATATTTATTGTATTGATCTTTAATGTACAAAAATATGTCGCCCTGTCAGCGCGCGGTAAATGTCGCACGAACAAATAAAGCTTAGTGTCTCTGTATAGGAAAACTATTCCACAGTACTTCGAGTGTTTTAGACGAGAATATTTTAGACAAGATAATGTCGGTATACCCAGATATTCTTCAATAATAAACACAAGTATATAATGAACGAATTATCAATTGTTCATACCGATAAATTCATAAGTTTATCCGATGGGAACATAATTCAATTTTGTCCTAATTTAAATCTTTTATTCATATCAGTTAACAATACTTCATTATGGGTTTATCGAATTAATGGCGATCGAATATATTCCATAAATAACAAAACTGTCATCCAGTCAATTTATTTCAATCTGGAATATTTCCTTGTATTGGGGGTTGATTCAAGTATCAAGATATATGGTTGTAATGATGGCAAGTTGATCCATGCAAGAAGTCCCACTGATCTGGTTAAATATATTCATTGGAGGAATTTAAACCAAGATGTTATTACCAAGTATAATGTTGATGTATTGAATCAAATGCCAAAGTTGTTGTTACCGAATTTAAGTGCTGACTTGGATTATTTGGTGATTGTTAATGATAACAAACTAACTATTTCATTTAATAATTTATCAAATTCAAATTTAAATGTTGATCTAGATTTTAAAAATATGCTGGTGTTGGCTGCACAAGGTGAATTATTTACTCAATTGATCTTTCTCGTGAAAGAAGGTGTTACCACAAAGTTAATTAGTTTGCAGTATAAACTTGAAAATAAACGATTATTCCAACCAGCTCTTGTTAACTTAAGTCACGTTGTTAATTTACAAGATTTTATTGGTGCAAATTTACAGGATATTGCACAAACAATCGAATCTAGTTTATCTTTATTTACACGAATATTTGATAATTTACAAGTGGATCTGAAAGTTAGCGAGTTGACTAATATTGCATTAACTAATCTTATTGATGAAGATACTAAAGATTTCTGGTTAAATTCAATGGGGGAACGCAATTATACTAGATTAAATAAATCTATGAATAATATGTATGATCAAGTTAGAAATATCTTGTTTAAATATATTATTCCTGGTTGTGAAAGGTTAGTTATTATATTGACTCGTCTAAGGGGGGTTGCTATTTATTTAAATGATCGGGATGAACAGGCATTTGGCTTGGATGAATCAAGTATATTAGAATTATCCGATTTGGTTAAAGATCAAATTAAATTATGTTACAAGGTGATATTTGATATTCAAGAAGAGCAAACTTTATTTAATCAATTTATAACTTGGATTAAAAGTCTAATTGATAAAATGTCAGACCAGGAACCTAGTTCTACCGAATTGAATATGGGAAATATAATTAAGTATATTAATACTGGGTTTTCAAATAGTGTAATGCTTACCCATAATCTCAATTTTACACAAGTAACGGAAAAGTTTTCCTTGTTAATCAACAATTTTAACTCGTTTCTCAAGTCAATATTATCTTTGACGGAAACTATAAATATAAGTCTCCCTGATTCATATTCAAACCTTGAATTACAGCAAATCAATAATCAATGGATATTATGTTATATGATTGAATCAACACTAACTGTTTATAACATAACCACTAACAAGTCACTTGACATCGACCAGATTAAATCATATCAATTTAACAATACTCATATATTTGCCCTATCACAAGAGTTAATTACTATAGATCCTGAATTTAACCATACAAGTACACCCTTGCCTAAACTTTCATTCATTCCAAATAAACTAATTATAAATCAACAATATTGTTTAGTCACTGATTCATCCAATTACTCCATCATAAAAATTCCTAAAGGAACTTAATTTATACTCATTGTCTTTGTAATAATATTGATGTTGAACATAACCACGAAGAATCTTGTAAATATCACTATCTCGAACAATTAACTTCTTTGGAGTTAAGACTTTAGTTATTGCCTTACTGGTGGTTTTCTCTTTCTCTTGTCTGTATTTGGTGATATATTTATAGTAATTTGGATTAATTGCATGTTTCTCTTTAATTAATTCAATTAACAAATCAAGATCAGTCTTCTGGATTGGTTTGTAATTACGTAATAACGCTTTAACTTGTTTAATTGTATTTTTCAATTCCTGATCTCTTTTCCCGGGGGATTGTGGAGTACCATATTTTGAAATTGGATAAAGTGCTTCAAATCTCGGAATTGTTACAATGTCTAATTCTGTTTGATTTTGCGAGAGGAACTTATGTAATTTCGACACTTGTTCAAGTATTGGTTTTATTTCATTAGTCTGATGTGAATAATACCTTACTAGTTTAAAACCACTCTGTTGAACTGGTTGTATATCTGGAGTTATTAACTTGTCGTGATAATCTTGAGTTATACTAGCATCACCAGTAATTTCATCAATGAAATCAACACTAGGCCAATGGTTCTTAAACTTAGTATAAGGATACATTTGAAATTTGGTAAACCAATTAGGAAGTTCCGATTTATATAATAAATCAAATAAATTAACAAGTTTGTAATGATCTTCACGAATTAAGATATCATCGTACAAGGCATTTATTATATTTGTTTGATTATTGAGATGTTTTAATTTGGTTAATTGGGCAGTGTGTTGGAGGATATCCGAGGGGAGTGGTAATCTTTTCACTTTACGGATTAATTGTTTATATTGTTTCAATTCTGGTTTCATGGTTAGTAGACGCTTGTTCTATGAAAATTTGCAATGGGGTTTATTTTGAAAAAAATATCTTCGCATTACTGGTGATACTGTTGGGATTAGTTTAATGGTTGTTTATTTACGATTTATTATTCCAGTTAATAATTAATCAGTTATAATTTTTATCATTATATAGCAAAACCAACAAGATTAACAAACTCGTTTATAACTATGATTATAAGTGAATTGTTTGATGTTTTATTAAAAATCTATATATTCTCTACTTATTTAAACTATTACTCTCATTATGTCCATCATGATCCATCAAAAGCCTAATTATTAAGGATTAAAACATGGCAAGAGATCCTTGGAATTAATCAAAGAGAATGATCAGCTAGATCCCTTTGCATATTGTAGTTCAAACGATTTAACTGATCATTCTTCTTCTTGATTAATTCCTTGCAAAGACTCTTGTCCAGCATCTAATCCATGCAATTGAACTTTAGATGGATAATTATGTACATTATGGGAGGTTAAGAGAACCTTGCTTAAAACATGATTTCTCAACAAATTTGTTTTATTCTTCAATTTACCATAAGATTTATTTTTATTAGATATAAAGTATTGCACATTTCATTAGTTACTGTTATCGAGTTCAAAACTCATAAATCAAAGGATAGTTGAGTGAATGACAAAATACATTTATTGGATCATGTTTTCAAAACTGGTTTCCTCAATCCTCTCTTCAAGTACAGCTAGACGAAACTTCAAGCCAATTGGAAAACTCAAAGACATGCCAGAGTTCCTTGAACAATATGTAAACAAAAAGTTAAGAATCAACCACATTCCATGATACGTTCATTGATCATCTTCTTTATACATATTTCTAAAGAACCCTGACTTATCTTAAATTTTTGGAATTGGCCAGACATGTCACCCTGCAGTACTTGGTAAGATTTCCAGCAAACCTGTCATGAACCTGTTTTCTCACCTAATTATCTCATTGATAACTTCATAATTATAAGCTTCATCGATAGTCTATATCACCATATGTGTCTCTATGAATCTCATGATTCTGGAGCTATCAATGAGACAAAACAGAATAGAAAACATGCTTCAAGACAGTTTCCTTTACATCCCAACAATTAGTGCAAATTGTTGTCTTGCCAAATTGGTGAATTACACAGCTCAGTTGTTTTTCATGAGTAACTTGACTTTTTGGAAAGGCTAATTTCCTATATGTTTTAGTTAGTACAGTTATATGTATATTTTTTGCAACCATGGAGCGCTTTTTTGATGTAATTGCAAATAGTTATTTGTTGTAGATTAGTAGATAAAAAATGGCATAATTAGTACAAACGTGGTATCACTTTAACCTTCAATAGATTGATATATCATTTGTCAATACTTCAATTACTATTTCAACTGATTAAATTAGTGCATTTTTGTTTATAATTTAGCTTCCATTGAGTATGTGACCAAAACCAACACAGAAACAGGCAACAAACAGCAACTGCAAGCAAACTTCCAATCATGTTACTAAAAGAAATATACATATCTTATTAGACTGATTAAAGAGAAAGAGAAAGAAAAGAATGGAGAAAAGAAGAGAAAAGAAGAGAAAAGAAGGGAAAAGAAGAAAAAGAAGAAAGGGGGATTTTTACAATATTTATAGTAATATAAATTAAAATATTTTTTTGCGAAAAATAAACAATCAACTAATTGCTGTCTGGAATTGCCACAATTAATCAACTAAATTACTCTATAACTTGATAGAAACTCAGGACTAACCATGCATTAGACCTATCTGTTCTTATTTAATGTTTTCTACAAGACGTCGTAAAAATCTTAAAATATAACTTTATTAAATAGCTAAACTAAACCATAGTAAACTAGACTAATCTCACCAATTACTTGCTTAAATTCTCATGTTCTAACCCCGCAGCTTGCTTAGCAAGACGGGTTATTTCAGATATAGCTGCATTTGATTCTGCGATTTGCTCTAATAATACCTTATCTAAACATATCGGGGGTCCTTTAGCTATAGCCTTAAGCACCAATTTATGGATTTCACTATCTAATTTCATCAATTGTTTAATTTTTTGTTCTAATATTGAGTATTTGATATATATATCTTGTGCATCGGAGATATATGTCTCGGATTTATCATCCTTGAGACAGTATTCCTTCTCTTCAGCCCCCGGTTTGTGTCCATTATGCCTAACTTTTCCCGTTTCCAATTTCTTCATCATGTCACTCAGTATTGTATTGATCTTTTGAGAATCTAAATGAAACTGTGAATTTTCTTCTACCCTATTAATCAAATCAGAATAATTTTTGGGTAGGAGTGGTTGCTCCTATTTATTAATTACCTTTGTTATGGTTTTCTAAAAGTTTTGAAAAAGTGTTGTAAATAAAATTTGGCAGCAACTGTTTCGAACTCTGTTAATTTATACATTTTTTTGTACTAAATTGGTATAGTTTCGTAAAATACCAATAGTAACAAAGAAAAGCAATATGCTGTGCATTACGCTTGTATCTGTATGTCAAGACAGATCAGAGTACAATGTAGCTTTATTTTTCGTGTATGGTTGATCAGCTGAACTTATTCAATAGAAGTTTGTATTTGCACCCAAATATCTTGGGATTAAGTTACTATAAATCCGTACCCTGAAAACTTATCTTGGGATTAACAAAGTTAAATATTTCAATTTTACCATTTATCTGCTGTAATCCAACTTCAATTTGACTTAACTAGCATACTTTCTGTATCCACTTTATTGCCTTTCCCTTAAGAATAGTGGAAATTTTACGTCCTGTACATAAACATGCGCAACATATAGCTTGAACAAAAAAACCCGAACAACAAATACCACGTATATGGAAACCATCCACTACACAACTCAACCATGGCATTGGCAGAAACTGTGTTACGGAAAATCCATAAATTTGGATTGATTCCGAAAATAATCAAATTCTTACCAATATGTTCCTTTTTATTGGCAATTTCCAGTATATTATATTTACTTGTCCTTCCCTTTAATGGGAATTATCGAAACACATATATTTCCGAAAATGCATTAATGCCGGCCCAAGTAATGTCATATTTTCGAGAAAGTGAATGGAATATAGTTCGAGGATATCGTGATTCAGTCAAGAAAATCATTCATGAAGAGAGTGGTCGCAATTCTATTGTTGAATCTTGGTTGAATGACTTGGGGATCAGTACTGCCTATCATGAAGATACATTATATGGAATCATGCATGCACCACGAGGAGAAAATACAGAGGCAATGGCATTGGTTGTACCTTGGAACACCACTGAAGGGATAGCTAATACTGGTGGGGTATCTCTTGGATTAGCATTGGCGAGATATTTTAGCAAAATGTCAATTTGGAGTAAGAATATCTTGTTTGTATTCCCACCTGAACTGAGACATCTGCTTAGAAAATGGGTTGATGCATATCATACCAATCTTGATTTGACTGGTGGATCCATTGATGCCGCGGTTATATTAGAATATGATGATAGTTTGGGCGATTATTTTGAATTTCTTGATATGTTTTATCATGGATTAAATGGACAATTACCAAATCTTGATTTGTTAAATACGGCCAATGTGATTAATTATCATGAAGGTATTAAAGTTTCAATTGAAGGAATTGATAATTCTAAATTAACATACAAGACCAGATTATTGACGTTATTTAAGGGGATAATTCTGGCTTGTTTAACTGGATTAACTAAATCAAACACTAATGGATGTGAAGAATTTTCTGGTTGGCAAATTCAAGCAATTACATTAAGAGCAAGAGGTCAAGATGGATATAAGGATATTACTCAATTAGGTAGAGTTATAGACGGAACATTTAGAAGTGTTAATAATTTATTGGAAAAATTCCATCAATCATTTTTCTTTTATTTATTAATGTCAAGTAAGAATTTCATATCTATTGGAACTTATTTACCAAGTGCAATTATATTAGCCGTTTCCTTTGCCATAAGTTCAGTCCATGGTATAATTGGAATTGATCCAATATCAAATTTATCCTTTATCTTACAAGTATTTACCTTGGTGGAAGTTATCTGCTTAGTATTGGCATTGGTTATTCCTACACTTATTGTCAAATCAGATGAAGTATCACCTCCATTATCCTTACTCCTCCTGAGTTTATCCTTTGTTCCCACTATCTCCAAGGTATTCCCCAAAACAACATCCAAACAAATAACATCGTCGTTAATCTCACTATCATTACTCATTATAAGTTTATTAATCACAGCTTTGTTAATTGTACACTTCCCACTAGCTTTAACCATGGGGGTGTTATTGGTACCATTGACATTTATCCCAACTTTGTTAAACCATAAAGGGTTTAATAGTTATGCTGCTGGTGTTATTTGTTTGATTGTTTCTAATCCATTTTTTATTATTTTATTGGTGGGGAATTTAATTGATGAGGATTTGTTTAGTGGGGTTGTTTTAGGGTGGGTGGATCTACAATGTTGGACTTGGCTTGTTGTGCTGTTGGTTTGGTTTCCTTGTTGGATTGTTATTACTGGGTGTTTTATGGTGAGCAGCCAGGGGAAGACGAACGAAGTGAGCCTGAGCCGGGCTAGCAAAAATGATTGAGAAAGCAAAGAAAACGAAACAAAAAACGTAGGTCGATAGGCTAGATCTGATAGATTACATAAATATTAAATCTCTTGTATAGAATGAACTTCCCACTAGTATATCTTAGGTTGTAAGCTGTGCTTAGCTTCGTGAGCAAGCAAAGTGGACAAAATTTACATATATAAAACACTCCGTTATTACTATCTACAAGTATTTATTATAAAACGATATATAATATACATGAACAAATGTTGCTAACAACAAACTTCGCTATCGCTCAGTTTGTCAGTTTATTGCAAAGCTTGCAAATCAATTACAATTCCTGGACTTTGAAACGTATTCAATGCAACATTCCCAATTGTAGTTTTCTTGGTTGCATTTGGATCAATTGCTCCATAAACCGCCTTTGAAGCAGCATGTAAATTTTCTAAAATTTGAAAATCACTAAAATTACAACTCCCAATTATACACGATAAATGAACATCTTTTTGTTTAAATGGTAATTGGCCCGATAATTGAAACATCTTGGTAATATCATCTGTCACGGTTCCCTTTTTAACACTTGGCATTAACCCCTTGGGACCCAAAGATCTTGCCACCGGTTTTAATTTATCAGCAATTTCCGGGGTTGCAAATGCATGAGTTAATGAATCAAGAGAAATCTCCTTCAGTTTAATCTGTTCAATTAATTCACTGCCACCAACATATTTAACTCCATTTCTCTTTAACTCTTCAAGTTTGTCAGGTTGACTGGTGAATACAATCGGTTCAAAATCAATTACTGGGTGGGGGAATTGAATGTTTCCATTAAGTGGATGGGCCCCTTTTTCTTGTTGAATTTTCACTTGTAAATAAATCAGTTGTTTATCATTAGCTTGTCCTACTTGAAATGCTCGTAAATATCTTAATGCTTGTGGAACTTCCATATATAATGGATGAGTTTGTGCTGGGGTATTGTACTTTTTTTGTTTGGACCTGGCCAGTCTTCGAGAAGATTTTGACGCTGAGGCATAACTTGGGGAAGTTATAGAAAATGACCTAATTAAAGGTAATCTTACTGATTTAAACATGGATTGCAACTTGTTAGTTGAGTTATACGATATTTGAAAAATTTTCAAACCAACAAATAAGAATATAAAATCTTGGTCACGTGAAAGTAGCGTGACTGAAATCAAATTTTATTTTGCTGCAAGTATTGTTATTCAGCTGAATGAAGCCGCACCCCCTAAATGTTTTATCCGCGAATGCACAAGTTTATACATACCAATTTAGGGAATTATCTACTTGTTACTCGTCAACTAATGATTATATAACCTTACCCTATGCCCCCGAGTTCGACTAGAACTCATATCCTTTTTATATATTAACTTCTTTTATTATTGTTTATTTTATTATATACTCGTTATATTTTACTATTAAATTACTGTATCTGACTAACCGAACGGAAAGGATACTAACCTATTTAACAAATACTTATCACAAACATTTAGTTAAGTAAACACTAAAAGAACAAAATAATATTATTTTGCTACCCCCCTTACATTCAGTTTACGTATTATTGATCA
>LQMS01002270.1:24695-43872 GCA_001657455.1 Spathaspora girioi | reverse complement strand
TGAAAAAGGAGAGAGCACACTAGAAGATCACCTCGACTCTTCCTCATTTACTAACTTTTTTTGTTTAGGTAGAATAAAAATCTGTTTGTGATCGACAGATTTTGGAAAGGTATTGCGAGAATATGAGGTGAAAAAGGAGAGAGCATACTAGAAGATCACCTCGACTCTTCCTCATTTACTAACTTTTTTAATCTAGGAAAATTTCTGATTCAGCATTTATTAAGTATATAGATTTTCATTTCTTTTTAAGTATAAAATTTTAATGTACAGCCTTTTTGTTATAAAATTATAATTGTAATCTCTCTCTAATAATATTAGTCTCTACAAGCTACAGTAATTACCTAGTATGAAATTTGAATTCAAGTTAACCAGAAGAGCTAAGATATCACTTGAATGGTTTTAAGAAATTGAAAATACTGCCTTCAGTAAATGTGGATGTTGTAGATGTATAAAGTAGGGATTTCTTTTTTGAAATAAATAAAGTGTATGATTTCCATGTTTTTATAACTTAATCTACCACTATTAGTCTGAACTATGCCTATTTCATTAGCAACTTCGCTCTCGTGCAGTTGTTAGTTATCACTCAGGGACTATAGGTAATCTTATACTAACAACTTCGCTAACAACCGGGCAATACAACTACTGTGAATCCTTATTTGCTGTAATAAAAGATAATTTGAATACTCCATATGCTATTATGCTAACTACATCATATAATCCTATTTCAGTAATATATATCCTATGCTATTACAACAAATTGACATTGTTCAGTTGTTTAGAAATCTTATTAACAACGTCATACAACTTCGCTATCACTCAACTGTTATAAGTTTCGTTCACAACTTCTCTCTAACAACCTCGTTCTAACAACTTCGCTATCGCTCAGTTGTTTAGAAAGAGTTCCTCCTATACAACACCCTCTTCTCAGCAACCTTCTTCTTAACCAATCCAGCAATGGGAGGCATCCGATTCTCCCTCTCCCATTCACCAAACAATTTATCCCCATAAACCAAACCCACTTGGAAAATCTCCTCAAACTTGCCAAAATCCAAAGTAGCATAATCATCAATGGGCGGTCTTAAATAAATCACCCCTGGAGTCGTCTTGGCAATTTCTAAATTATTCACACTGGCAACATATGCCAACCTCTGTTGAATATCCATCATGTTGGGAACATTGGGATGGGATGAGAATGGATTCCATCTATTGAATAATACCCAAAACCCCGAAAGGGTGTCGCCGTAATTCATGGGGGTGCGATCATCTATTGAGCCAACATCTACGGCAATGATGTATTTCGCACCCTTTTTCTTCATTTCATTCACGGGTAAATTATCTAAATAACCACCATCTAACAACATACTTCCATTGAATGCAATCGGTGGGAGTAAACCGGCTAAGGACATGGACGCCCGGATGAATCGCCACAGGTATCCTGTCTCATGAATATCCATGGTGGAGTTTGTAATATTTGTTGAGTTGCAGAAAAATTTAATCCAAAAATCTTCAATTTCACTAAATCCAAACACTTTCCATATCCCACGATTGAATTCATATCCCGTGATGTAGGATGTTACAGGGTAGGTGAAATCAAGCACCATTCTCCATAATGCCGAGATTCTAGTCAGGAATTGTTTAGTTCGCGCGTAGATTGAAACAAATTCATAATCTCGGGCATATAGCCCACCAACAAATGATCCAATTGATGTTCCACCGATTAGGTCTATTGGTATACCATGACGTTCTAATGCGGCCACGACTCCTACATGACTTAATCCTCGTGATCCCCCGCCTCCTAGAACCAAACCCACGGCTTCATTAGATAATATTCTTGCTAGTCTTAGGAAATCATTTTTATATTGTTGATTCGTGGTCAGTTTATTTGATATTCGTTTGTTAAACACCGCATTCTTGACTTCTTCAAACTTGGTTTTAAGATTGGGGTTTGATTTAGTGATTATATCGGCCCATTCAGTAATGAAAGAAGATGATTTACGAGGAATACTGTTTTGGCTCGGGGTTGTTGGTTGGAAACTCATTTGAATATGATGATGTCCCTGGACCCATAATCTATTCTTTATCCAAATACTAGTTGACCCCGGGACGACATATTTATCCTGGTGGATTAAACAAAGATCGGTACGGGCGGTGGTTTTCATCTTGATTAATAATTGTTCATATTCACCCACGGTGACATCTTCCGAATCGGCATCAGCAAGCAACAATATACAATCACCTTGCAGAATACAGGTATTTGTCCAATTCAGTCGCACGGGTGTATCACATATATAAACCACAGTAGAATATTCTTCTTCCAAATAGGCGAAATATCCCAGTAATTTCAACCTCGCTAACCGTTCATCAAATGCATGTCGACCAAGATGAGTCAACGTTGAAGCTTGATCTAATGCAATTACATTCCTGCCGATAGTCTTGAATGCCGCTAGTAACTTATCGGCAAATTCCCGCACAGGTAACCCCGAGACTGAGGGTAAGATTGTGATTGTCTTGTAATCATTATCCATATAATGAGACGTGATCGACGTGATTGAATTAACTTGCGGGTTATGTACTTGGGACACAACTTTCGAAGCGACTAATCGACTAACTTTAACTAAAATCAGCGGGTTTTGAAATGAAAGTAATTCAAATAATGTTCTTGGAATCCTGGCGGTTTCTGAATCTCGAATTGCAATTAATGAATTTGATCTACGTGAAGCGGTCAATACTTCAACCTCTCCAATTGATTCTCCATGTCCATATTCTCCCAACACTACATTCTTTTCATTTTCATTTCGAACCACCCGGAATCTCCCACTTAATACTACGTGAAACCCATTGGCTAAATCACCTTGAGAACAGAGGATGTTTCCGGCGGGAATATGACACCATTCTAATGCATAGTCGATAATGTAGATCCTGGGAGTTAATAAATTCTTGAGCTTGATTGCCATGGGTAATTGCAACCAATAATATTGATCTATTAATCGAGAATAATCGGATTTGTTGATATGACCTACAATGACTCCGGAATCTTCGGGGGTTTTAATACTGACAAGTGATCTGAAACCGACTACTGAAGTCAAGTATCCGGCTATACCTCCGGAGTTGACTGTATACATTTTGCGCAGAGCTGTTGTGGTCGGTGTATTGTTGGCTGTCTCGGGTGATTGAAAGTATACTTCCAATTGTCCATTTATGACATAATACAATCCCGAATTAAACGAATCTTGCTCAACTAAAGTTGTATTTGGTTCGAGATACTTTATTTCCAAAATGTTTGAAAATGATTCCTTAATTGTATCCATGGATATTTCCGGAGTATATTGTTTTGAAGTTGATGATCCAATTAAGGTGGAGTTTGGTGTAGACGGTTCCCTTGGTTGAAGATTATTGATGTTGATCGTGGGCATCAACAGGTGGTTGTTATTGTTATTGTTGTTATTAAAGAATAATCTCCCTGGGGTAGATGATCTACTTGAAACATCAGTTAATATACTTGTAGACTTATATAATTGATTAAGAGCAATATGAGATGAATTAGCTGACGATCTGATTGAGAAAGGTTCTTGTTGTTGTAGTTGCAGGTGTTGATTATCATTTATCCCCATGATTTTAAATATGTTTTCAATTATAGCGATTCTAAGCGATGTCTCTTCTGTTTCTTCCACATCATCGGAAAAACTAGGGACTTGAAATCCAACTGGAGGCTGACAAGTTCCAGGCGATGTCAGAAGTTTGATTGACGTTGTTGAAGGTTGTGTTGTGATTGGTTTACGTTCAGTTTGTCTTGATATAGGTACTGAAGATAGCAAATCTCCCGGATGGGCGGATTTCAACCGTGAATCAAGCATAACATATCTTGAAGAAGCAGAAGGGGAGTGTGAAAAATGATGTTTCTGATGATGTTGTTGTTGTTGAATATGAGGAGAACTTGTCTTTTCCTTAGTTAATCTTTCAAGTAATCCATCAATTAAATATTGAGGAATTAGGTTTGCTTCTTCCAGTTGATTATTCAAGGTTATTTCCAGTTTAAGTAATTCATCCGTGAGTCCTAAATAGTTGTGTACTGTATTCATAGTGACCTTGTACAATCTAGTCAATACCATGGTTACTATATGACTTGTTGATTTAGGGTACTTTTGTTGAACTCTTTGAAAGGCCGAGTAGGGGATTATAGCAATTGTCATTTGGGCTATACCTTGATCCAGGTGATATTTTGGCCGACATATGATATTAGGATATTCCTCCTCCTTCTCGTCAGGTTCTGAAAAGTGTAAATTATCAATTGAAGGAGTTGCCAATTCAAATTGTTCCGGTTGTCTTGATTGAAACAAGTCTAGTGTAGATATGAGTGAACTTAACGGAGCTCCACTTTTAACTTCATTCAACAATTGATATCGTTGATTCCCAAAATTGAAAAACTCCTCCTGTTCTTCATATTGTGATAATAATTCATGGGATATTTTAGTATATACTTGAGCAGTACCATCGACAACAATCAGAAACCCCATTTTCTCATCAAGGTAAAGTATTTCATCCAGATTGACCCGTTGAGTCGTCATGTTCTTGGTTAATTCATGGAACACCAGTTTTTCTAAATATCCAAACACTTTAATAGCCAGAAGAAATTCATCAAGATAATTCCCCGTGGTGGAATTTGACTTTGTCGTGGAGCGTGGCGTGGTGGAAGAACCAACCGAGACTGTGGGTGTGCCACTCAATTCTTTCTGGGCGGTTCGGGAATATGAAGTTAGATATTTATATCGGATTATTAAATAGGTGATTATGGCGATGCTGGCTATTATTAGGAGTAGCGAGGATAGGTTCATACTGATTTCAAAGTTTATAGCAAGGATATTGGCAAGCCAGTGCGGTGATGAGGGAGAGCTTGGCAATAGTGTTGGTTCAGACATTGGTCCCAATTGGTGTGAATTCATGTTGCTGTTGCTAAGGGTTCCATTACCAAGTGCGGTCTAAAAACATGGGGGCAATTGTCGCAAAAAAGGACCAGCTTTCTGACGCGACAAATATTAGACATACATAGTTTAAGTATTGCAAGTGGTAATATATAGGCTTAAATCTTGGGCCCTGGGACAGTTTTTAGCCTATATATTTAAGTATCGAGTGTATGTACCTCGGTTGAAGAGTGCAGAGGTGAAAGTACGTCCTTTCCTTAGTACTTGCGCAATACAAGATATGGCTACTATATTTGATTTTGTATTATATAACTACATGTCACAACTCACACATTCAATTTCAACTTCTGTTCAGTCAACACATCCAAATCAGGTTTCTTAGCATTCACTTGATAAGGCAAACATCCAAACCTATCCAAGATTCTTTCAATTCCATCCATTCCTAATTCCAAATTTCTAAATTCCGGTCCATAACTGATTCTCACATAACTATACCAAATAACTTCTTCCATATGACTTAAATTCTGAGGGTTAATTAAAAAGAAAAACCCGGGAACAACAATAACTCTTTCATGTAAACATTCATGAAAGAATCCCAAACAATTACTCAATTTCCCAGGTAAATGAGATAAATTCAACCATAAATAAAACGTGGAATTTGGGATTGTCCTGTCGGTGAATTTAAATCCCATTTTAATGAATCGAGAAATAACGTAATCTCGTTTCATTTTGAAATGTAATTGTAATGCCTTCATTTCTTGACGCACTTTCAAAGGTTCAAGCATGGAAACTGCAGCATATTGTAATGGTGCGTTGGATCCACCGTCCAAGAAAGACCCAGCGGAACTTAACGCATTGATATATTCTTCCGGTCCTAAAATCCAACAGATTCTCCAACCGGGTAATCTGAACGCTTTAGTTAATCCATTAAGAATAAGCACGGGATCCCGGTTAACATCTTCTACATATAACGCGGAACTGATTGACGATCCAGTACACCCCTCCTCGTAAAAATAGTGCGAATAAAATTCATCCATAATTAAAAGACACTTTTCCCGACACAATTGATGCAATTGTTGTAAATGTTGACGTTCCATACATCTACCAGTAGGATTTCTTGGATTTGAAGTTAATAACGCACTTACACCACGATTTAATTCTTCTTTAATCATTTTCAAGTGAATTTCATAATTATCTTGTTCTTTTAATGGTACCGGGATAGGAGCGAAGTTTTTAAAAAGTGACAACATTTCTGCATATGCTGTGTAATCAGGCAAGAAAAATGATAAATAACAATCACTTATAATCGACGCGATTCTTGTTAACCCAGCCCGACCTCCAGGGACAATACAGACATTCTTGTACGTATATTGTGAATGTTTCCCCTCACGATATGTTTGATTATAATAATTAGCCACAGCTTCACGTAATACTTTAACACCAGCGGTAGGAGCATATTCTTTACTTTGATCCGTAACTGGGATCAGCTTGGGGCGAATGAATGACCCAGGCACGGTATCTCCATGTTCAGGTGCACCTTGACCTAAGTTAGCCCAATCACCTACATCTTCCGAATTGAACCCATATTCAGTGGCCCGTTCCGTAGCCCATAACACCCCCGTCGAAGATTGTTTGGTGTTGATGGCTGGTTTAAACACAGCTTCATCGAATCGAGGTTTGGGTAATGGGATAGGAGTAGATACATTTCCATGTTCACTATAAGACAATTTTGAAATTAATGATTGACGTAAATTTGCATTTCTTAAATTTGGATTTTGCAGTGAGGTTCTACTATTATCATGCAACAAACTTGAAGATCGGAATCGATTATCACGATCACCAGCTAATAAACTTAAATGAGGTTGTGGTTGAGCAATTGGCGGAACAGCAGGGGTGCTGTTTAAATTGGGGATGTTTGTTGTGCTGGGGATCGACAGGGGTGGTTGTGGTGATTGTTGAATTGCTTCAAATAACGATGAGGCAGATCTACGTAACGCGGGTGGAAGTGTAGATTCTAACCGTTCAAATTCAAGAAGATTGGCTTCAACTTCAGGACTTGCATCTCTATCATTTTCAGAATTAGCACTCATGGTAGTAATCTTATAGAGTAAAAGCTTATAGAGTAAACTTGTAGAGTCAAAAATATAGAGAAGGAGAAATTTTTCAGAAAAACTAAATATGACTCTTTATTTATATAATTTAGCACAAACCACAGCGCGGAACCGGTCCAAGTGGAACAACAATCAGAACGTGAAAATTCTTTTTGTGGGGGGAGGAAAAACAAGGATGGATGGTCAAGGGCGATGAGGAATTTTAACGGACATGCGGGATTTCATAAATTGTTTGCATTTACGAGGTTGATTGGTCAACCTCCTCGATCAAGGCTTATAAATTATGTAAATTGACTTAAACTAAGGGGAGGTCTACGTTTTTAGGCCTATACACGAGGGGGGAAGCATTATTGAAAGTGCCTCGTTTCACGTTTCACGTTCCACACCTGCCGGTTCCAAGGATTTTCCAGTTTTGGTCCGGGGCTTATCAACTTGTTTCCTCAGGGGATCCTCACGGGGTGAGCTCCACTTTAAACTTTAGTAACATATTACAAATAAGGTTTGCCTTTACCAATTCTCTGATTTTTAAATCCCATTTAAGGTTTAATATTCCTTTCTAAGAGAGTAGACCAGTGGTTTATTAATAGTTAAATAGCTACTACTATTAATTTCGTACTAAAAATCACGTGACTCATGTTACAGTTTCTTTTTTTCCGCTTCGGCTCTCGAATCCCATTATATAAATTTACCTACCAATAAACGTACAATACAATAGCCACCTGTTTAAGTATATCAAGTCATATAAATCAAGTTTGAGTTTTGGTATAATAATACAATGGGACAACATTTGTCTATAGAACAAGAACATGGAACCAACACAAATCAAGAATCAATTCATTCCGATGGCACACATTCTGCTGAACAATCGCTTTCTTCGTTCCACTTAACCCCAGACCATTACAAAAAGCGAAGACATGTTAATATACCTACAACAACCACCACCACCAAACAAGTTTCTATAGATCTGCTGATTGAAGATGGTACAATCCCCATGGATGAAGATCTTAATGAATTGGCCCTACTTCCAATAACTTCCCCTCTTGATAATCCTCATCAATACCCCTCCACATTCTTCCTTAGTCCAATCACTTCAAATGAATCGCAATTTATTGATCAGAGTTTTGGTAGTAAACTGGTGCTGTTTGAAGGGAATATGGAATTAGACCGGCATATACACGCAAGTAGTACTACTATTTCTGCATATTCTCAGGATATTGTTATGGAACCTACGCCACCTCTCGAGGAGCAACCTCATGATGTATCTATCCCAAGAGTGTCTTCTGAAGAGTCACTCCCTCATAAGGCTATATTTGGTTCTACCGATACAATCACTGCTATGACTAGCACCACCACACCTCCTGCATCACCGTTATTGTCGCTCCCACTTGAGATTCTTTATAGAATAATTGAATATGTCTACGTTGATAATGATATTTCATCGATAAATTCCAATCTTGAGAAATTCGCCAATACAATCCCATTATTATCCAAGAAATTCCATCATTTATCCTTGTGTTTCTTGTACAAGTACACTATATTCAACCGTCCTCATTCATTTGATAAATTTCTTGCTAATTTAATGACGACACCTACAATTGGGAAATATGTTGAATTTATGGATTTTCAACAATTTACATCAATAGGATTAGGTCGAACTGGCCGAATGAATCAAGAAATTCAAATGGTTACTTCGAAAACCATAGCTCAAGCACTAGAAATGACTCCTAATTTACGAGAATTTCTTGCTTCGGAAAATATACAAGACGATTTGGATGTTATTGTGTTGGATCACTTGTTTAATAAATTACTTCGGATTAAAGCCCTTGATTTTTGTGGGGCGTCAAGTGAAGCGTTTGCTAGTGCGTTTGAATCATTGATTATTCACCGCGATTTAACCACAATCACCAAGATTTCGTTTCATGATTGTTCAAATTTAACGTCCGAGGTGTTTCAAGGGGTATTACTGAGATTAATTAACTTACAACGGTTAGATTTAAATCATACGTCAATTACAAGTTCAATCCTACTTGAAAAAATTCCGAAATCTGCTAAATTGACTCATTTATCCTTGGCGAGATGTTCGAAGTTAACCACCAAGGATTTAATTAATTTCTTGATTTATCATCCCGCTGTCTCTCAAGCCAGTTTAACGTGGTTGAATTTACAAATTGATTCAAATGTTATATCTCCCTTGTCGGATATTTACTTGCATTATACTTTAAAACATTTAAATGCTCCCCATTTGAAATATTTAAATGTAGGTGGGATGCCGGTGAATTCTCAAACTTTAATCATATTAAAGAATAAATTCTCCCAGTTGATTAGTTTAAATATAAGTCATGCCCAGGTTAAAGTGGAAGATTTGCAGGATTATATGAAGGACAATGAAAATATCATGTATCTTGACATCACGGGGATAAAAACACTAACTCGATTCAACTTACCCCTGTTTCTCAAACGAAGTTTCAATTCAAATTTAATCGCCATTGAATTTGACTATAGAATATTATATGAATTAACTCAAGGAGAACACACGAAAATCACACCACCTCAAGTATCATTTGTGGAAGAATCGGCACCACCACAAATATGGAAGTTTTTCGATAATGAAGGAAGACGAGCCTGGATATATAAACTCACCCCGCAAGATCCCGAATACAAATCAATAATTAAAGGTGGATCAAGCATCAGTGCTCAACAACAACAATCGAATTTAGTGTATTATGATTTGGAGACTGGTAATAAAATTATGAGTTTTGTTAAAAAACCGGGGTTTTTGAAGTATGCTGGCAGGAAGGTGAATTGTTCAATTGGGTATTTTAATTTGACTGGGTATAGACATAAAAATAGGTTTGAAGATTGTTGGCCAGTGGAGTTTAGTCAACGAGGGATTTATAATTATTATTCCTTGAATGTGAAGTAGCTTAACTGAGCGATAGCGAAGTTAAGCGAGTGAGTGTCAGCTATTGACTGAGCGATAGCGAAGTTGATAGTGAGTGTGTGTGTATATAGCTCATACAGCTTACTAGAGCTATATAAAAATTTACACAATTAGAGGCACTTTCTAGGGTGTTTACAATTTTATACTATGGGACAAATATAGGATCACATATAGAATTGAGAAGTACCAGACTTACTATTGTTTGCATATACAGGAGACAGACTTATTATTGTTTACATAGAATTTTATGACTTATTTATGAGAATATACGATTTAATATAGAACTATATTTCTAGGCTTGTGATATTTTGAAAATCAAAAAAAAAAAAATCAAAAACAATAATCGTTACAATACAAATGCAGCTGGATTGACTTTATTCCTCTACTACCTTCTACAGTTCATCAAATAGGAGTTGTATAAACAGTTGATGTGCTTACAATTTCGATATATGCGTGTGTGCTAATTTCTAGTACTGACCTCGGTATGGAAATTAAGTTTTTCCGTAAATTTGCTCGACCGAGTTTCCACCTACCCCCCAATGCAACCCCACATTAAATCACATGGAATGTATAAATTAGAAAAGTCTCGCCAGAAATATTTCACTCTAACCTAGCTTTCTTTCTCTTCAACCCATAGCTATTACAATGTCAGCACCTGAATTAACTGATGTTAGATCTCCTATTGATTTAGATGAACTTTCCGTCTATTTAACTTCACATTTACCCCTGCATTTCAAAACCACAATTGGACATAATGCCGCGGATATGTCAAATTTCAAGCAAATTAAAATCCAACAATTTACATTTGGACAATCAAATCCAACTTATTTAATCACCGATACTCAAGATAATCGATATGTATTACGGAGGAAACCTAGTCCCAATGCGAAATTAATCTCTCGGTCGGCCCATGCTGTTGAACGAGAATTTTTCGTCTTGAATGCAATTAATGTTATTAATGATACTAGTGATTTGAAAGTCCCCGTGCCTCGAGTTCATTTATTATGTGAGGATGAAGGGGTTATCGGGTATGTCTTCTATGTTATGGATTACGTCAATGGGATTCAAATTAAAAATCCGTCTATGCCGGGGGTTTCCGCGAGTGATGCCAAATATTATTGGGATTCAATTGTAGAAACAATCGCCGGGATTCATTCACTTGATGCTGAAAGATTAATTGGATTATTACCTGAGAAACATTTCCCCCAATTTCAAAATTTAGAGAAATTGAAAAATACTTCATATTTTAAACGTCAAATTAAGACGCTTAATTCAATTCATAAATTACAATCTCAACATGTCAAGAAAATCCCTCATTTTACAAGCATAACTGAATGGTTATTAACTAATGCCCCCAAGGATCCAGCTAAATTAACTCTTATTCATGGAGATTTAAAAATTGATAATATATTATTTGACCCAAACACTAAAAAGGTATGTGGGATATTAGATTGGGAATTATGTACTATTGGTAATCCATTATTTGATCTCGCCAACTTCTTTCAACCGTTCCAATTACCAAACAGATTAAATACAATGTTATATTATCCTCAGGAAACCGACATGGGTAATGAAAACCCAGAATCTTTGGATTTCTTGTATAAACAATTGAAAAAGTATCAAAGCTTAATCACTTGGGATAACCAAGATTTAAACAATAATCCTACCCAGTTATGGCCTATTGGTCATGTGTTTGGGTTATTAAGACTTTGTGTTATAAGTCAAGGTATTGCTATGAGAGTTAAATTAGGTAGTGCTAGTTCAGCAAATGCTAAGGGGTATGCTGGAATGTATCCATATTTGGCTGAATTGGCAAATGAAACTAGTAGAAGTTTCAATGTAAAGAAACGAGAATCAAAGGTTTAAAGAGATTGTATAGTTTAGTTATGCCAAATTAATAATAGAAATCAGCTTTATGACTTAAGTACTTTCCTGCCTAGATTTGCGTGTGTAGTCGTGATTTCATATTTGCAGTTTCCTGCCGCACTCGCCTGAATCGGACGATCTTTTTTTTGTCCGCTCTTTCCTTTTGACTCATACTGAAAAAATGAAGAGTGAAAAATTTCCATCTCTCTTTAACTCTTAGTTACTACTAACAAACAAACAAATATGTCTAGTTTTGGTACAATTTTCAAAGTAACTACATTTGGAGAATCTCATTGTGATTCAGTCGGATGTATAGTCGAAGGATGTCCTCCAGGTCTTGCCCTCACTGAAGCTGATGTTCAACCTCAACTTACAAGGAGAAGACCAGGACAATCTAAACTTTCTACACCAAGAAATGAAAAGGATCAAGTTAAAATCCATAGTGGGACTGAAAATGGATTCACTTTAGGTTCCCCCATTGGCATGAGTGTCAAAAATCAAGATCATCGTCCGGGAGATTATTCCGAAACTGATTTATACCCCAGACCAAGTCATGCTGATTGGACTTATATTCAAAAATATGGAGTTAAAAGTGCCAGTGGTGGAGGTAGATCTTCCGCAAGAGAAACTATTGGTAGAGTTGCTGCTGGTGCCGTGGCAGAAACCATATTGGCTAAGGTGAATAAAGTTGAAATTGTTGCTTTTGTTTCTTCAATTGGGAATGTTAGTATGAATAGAGATCCTCAAGATGAAACTTTTCAAAAAATATTATCGACTATAACCAGAGAAGAAGTCGATGCTTGTGGTCCAATTAGATGTCCCGATGCTGGTGTCTCTGATGATATGGTTAAAGTCATTGAAAAATATCGTGATGCCAATGATTCAATTGGTGGAGTTGTAACATGTGTGGTAAGAAATTGTCCAATTGGATTAGGTGAACCATGTTTTGATAAATTAGAAGCTAAATTAGCTCATGCAATGTTATCGTTACCTGCTACCAAAGGATTTGAATTTGGATCTGGTTTTGCAGGAACTCAAATCCCAGGTTCTAAACATAATGATGCATTTGTTTGGGATGAAGCTAGTCAAAGATTGAAAACCAAGACTAATAATAGTGGTGGTATTCAAGGTGGTATTTCCAATGGTGAAAATATTTACTTTTCAGTTGCGTTCAAATCTGCTGCCACTATAAGTCAAGAACAAGAAACTGCCACTTATGAAGGTAAAGACGGGGTTTTGGCTGCTCGTGGTAGACACGATCCAAGTGTTACTCCAAGAGCCGTGCCTATTGTTGAATCCATGACTGCTTTGGTATTATGTGATGCGTTTATGGTTCAACAAGCTAGAAATGCCACTAGATTACAAGTTATTTAGAACAAGTATATAGTAAATATTAATCAACGAAAATTAATTGTCTAGGACCATTACCTAAATATGGTAGCACCAGTAGCAAAACTGTTCTCAACGTTAAAGTCAAACTAATACCCCAAAGATTCAACCTGCTCTTCCTCGCCAATCTTGCCCTAGTAAAATCTAACAGGTACCAACGCGCGTGTAAACTGAAACTTCCAACACACCAAAAAAAAATCTGAACGAAAATTTAAATCACACCTACTGACGTAGCAATAACGAGAATAGCCATAATGAAATTTCAATTCATTCTCTTTTTGATATCCATCGTTTCCGCCCATAATGTGCTTCTTGCACCCTATGGTAAACAATGTTTCTTTGAAGATTTGAAAAAAAATGATGAATTAGCCATTAGTTTCCAAGTTGGATCACGAGACCCTAAGAATTCGGAACAATATACTGTTGATTTTTGGATTAATTCACCCCAGGGACAAACTATAATCAAGAAAACTGGATTAGATCATAGTGATGAAGCAGTTACTGCTCCTTCAAATGGGAAATATACTTATTGTTTCTCCAATGAAAAAACTGGTAGAGTTGATTTAGACGTTTCATTTAATATTCATGGAGTTATTTATATTGATGTAAATGATCCTAAGCTGGATACTTTAGATTATGCAATTCAAAGATTAAGTCAATTAACTAATGATGTTAAGGCGGAACAAAGTTATTTGGTCATTAGAGAAAGAACTCATAGAAATACCGCAGAATCAACTAATTCAAGAGTTAAATGGTGGTCAGTATTTCAAATCCTTGTTGTACTTGCTAATTCCGTATTTCAAATTTATTACTTGAAAAGATTCTTTGAAGTTCAATCGGTGGTGTAAGTATATATACATATATAAATAATTATAAATTTAAAATAAGTCATATTCCATTTAGTCGTAGTTAAGTGGTAGATTATCTTGACCTTCTCCCTGTTCTCATTATAATTACTAGATAAAGAGTTGTCTAAAGTCTTTTGGTAGCAGTTCGTTCAAGTGTGTTTCACAATTTCTGTTTTGACACCTGAAAGCGAAACTATTTGAAAACCACCATATCACGGTTTACCCTTGGATGTCTGAGGGAAAGTGAAGTTGTTAGTATACATTAAGGGTATAGTAGAATGTGTAACCACTGCGCACAACCTAGAAAAATGTAAATAAAGAGTTGTATAATCGAACAAGTCAGTTTTATGAACGTGAAGGGCCAAGGGTTCACCACAAAATTACCAAACTATAACACCATCCCCTTTACAGTTTAGTGTAGATGTAAACCAGCCTATTGTCCTTCAAGGAACGTTCTGGTTGGTGATGGTTTCATCTTAATACATACATGATCGTCCTTATGGCAGTGCACCTGAGCGGCTTAGCTGATAATCTCTTGGTAGGAGCTCTCCTAAATAAAATGTAAAATTTGCTTGATCATTTTATTAAACAACTATAAACTGTGAAGGGGAACGGCTGGGCTAGCCCTGCCGCTATTTTGTAGAAACCACAGGAGGCCGCCCAGTCGGTCTTAAAATCAGAAATACACCAGGGTTGAGCAAAACGGGCAATATATACACCAATGGGAATAGTCCTAGGAGTATATTGAATGTCATCTCAAACTACTCACAAACACTTCCATCACCTTTTGTTCTTGAGGGTTATGTAATTATCTCCTAGTTATCACATTCATTTCCTTGTTTTCTAAATTGCAGCCAAAAAACTTGAAATAGTAAACAATATTAATGGTTAAAAAGCAACGAACTTTGCGCTAACCTGCTTTTGGTTTAAATGCGTTTTAAAAGTTTTCCCTTTTGGGAGCGATTATACCCCAGGGCGTAAACCCCTGCGCATTACCCCGGGCATCTAATTCAGTCCACGCCATTTAAAAACCCTAAGCGAAAGGCGTACGTGGCTCAATATAACGCATTATAATACTATAATGGGGGTACGACCTTAACCAAACACCGAGATATACCGTATTTCATCGCCTTAAGGGGATAAAATTATTCCTAAACAAAAAAAACGATTTCTTCGCATTGTTCCATTCGGTGAAAAGGAGAAAAAGGGTGGAGGGTGGATTAACTCGGCATTAGATGCTAAGGCTCATACGATAAAAGTTTAGGGTAATTGACAAACTCTAGATAAACCTCGCTTGCTCTCACCTGTGAAATGGGTAGTTGGAATTGGTTCTAGAAGATCTCGAAGGCATCGAGTTGTTGAACCTTTATATGCCGTGGGTTTTTTTTAGATGCTTACAATTTGTGTAATATTTCTATGTGGGGAAAACCTATTTGCCACATGATAAAAAACAAAGCTTGTCCGAACTATAAACAATGCCCATTAATTCTCGGCAAGTTTAAGTAGGTTTTGTTCATAGAAAACTAATAACCCCCTTTTTTCCGAGGACTTAAGAAGGTAAAATATCTCACGTGAAGAGGTTTTGACCAAATCTCATATGCAAGGTTGAGCATAAATACCACTCGAGAGTTTAAAAAACAAGAAAAACCTTAAACTCAGGGACTTTGGCTCATAATTAGGGGAAATATTTAAGTCGCCTTACATGAAAATTTCTTCTCAGATTTCGTTAGCGGCATTAAGAAGATATGGTTCAAATAAAATGTGGTTGTTACCACATTTCCCCCATTCGGCTCAACCTTAAAAATTTCACCCCTCCTCTAACTGACTAGATTTCTTTTTTCTATTGTCAGGTAATGAATGGGTTTGTCATACGACCGTGTTGACATCACTAAAACAAAAGGAAAAAAGTACTATATGCAGTATTTCTGGATGAATGGAAATAATTATTCCTTATTTTTCTTTTTTTTTATTATTATTTACTAGTTATCTCTCAGATGTTATGTGGCGATTGTCAAGAAGAGTTCTCCTATAAATATCTCAGTGTAATTCCGGTTCCCCATATCAAAAAATTATAAATTTTTATCGTTAGTTAACTTTTGTACTGTTACTAGTTTACCAAAAACATAGAAAAAATATATCGCTACTGTATATATAATGTCGAGATTTGTTGGTGTAACTGAACTCCCACCTGATCCACTTTTCGGGCTTAAGGCCAGATATAATGCTGATTCTCGCTCTGATAAAGTAGATTTAGGGATTGGTGCTTATAGAGATAATTATGGGAAACCATGGATTTTACCAGCTGTTAAACAGGCTGAGGAAAAACTCATCAAATCACATGATTACAATCATGAATACTTATCCATTAGTGGATTTGAACCATTTTTCGATGCTGCTGCTCAGGTTATTTTAGGTAAAGATTCTTTAGCTCTTGCTGAAAAAAGAGTGGTTTCTCAACAATCATTATCAGGTACTGGTGCCTTGCATTTAGCTGGGGTTTTCATTAAACAATTTTATAATGGTAATCATACAATTTATTTATCCCAACCAACTTGGGCCAACCACAAGCAAATTTTTGAATATATTGGGTTTAAAGTTGCCAGTTATCCATATTGGAATAATGAAACTAAATCATTAGATTTACAAGGTTATTTAGCTGCTATTGAATCAGCTGAATCCGGTTCAATTTTCGTATTGCATGCATGTGCCCATAATCCAACTGGATTGGATCCAAATGAATCTGAATGGGATCAAATATTAAATGCATTGGAAAGAAAACAACATTTGGTTCTTTTCGATCTGGCCTATCAAGGTTTTGCCAGTGGTGATTTAAATAAAGATGCATTTGCAATTAGACATGCTATAAATAATCGTATTATAACATCTCCAATTGTTCTTTGTCAATCATTTGCTAAGAATTGTGGTATGTATGGTGAACGTGTAGGTGCAATTCATATAATTGCCTCATCTCAACCAAATGATCAATTAAACAGAGCTATAAAATCACAATTGAATAGAATTATTCGTTCAGAACTTTCAAATCCACCAGCATATGGATCAAAGATTGTCGCCAAGATTTTAACTGACCCCGCTCTTTATGCTCAATGGGAACAAGATTTAATTACCATGTCATCTCGTATTCACAAGATGAGATTGGCCCTTCGTAGTAAATTAGAAGAATTGGGGACTCCAGGAACTTGGAATCATATCACAAACCAAACTGGGATGTTTTCATTCACTGGGTTAACTAAAGAAATGGTAGATCGTTTGGAAAATGTTCATGGTGTTTATTTGGTTAGTAGTGGAAGAGCAAGTGTTGCTGGATTGAATGAAGGAAATGTAGAAAGAGTGGCCAAGGCTATTGATGAAGTGGTGAGGTATCATGCCAAGAGTAAATTGTAATCCAACAATCTTGACCCCCATTAGACAAATATAATATTATGACTTTTTGAATGTGTGTTTTACCTTTGATTTTATAATAATTTTTTATTATGTGTTAGAAATAGATTTTTATCGTTTTAAATTATTAGTTCGTAAATAAGCACCTCGGCTATTGTTGCAAAATTGGAAGAGGGTATTTCCAGGTATCCCCTCTTGTGCGTTTTTGCAACCTGGCCCTCTCTCAAGCATATCAATGGAATATTTCTAAATTTGCTCCTACACTAGGGGTCCAAGCATCCGGGTTTACAAGGATATTGAGAAATGACCCAATTCTGTGGGTGCAATCATGAACTTCAAATCTCAATCTCATTTTTCCCAGTTACAACCAGCCAGTTCAAAATTTATCCTCTTATTTAACAGCACTTGTTATCTGTTATCAACTTAACAAACCTTCATTTTGTATAGATTTCTAATTATAGATAAAGCCTGCATATTGTTGTGGATCTTGTGGTTATGAGTATATCACCCCATTCTATGATATGCTCAGACACCAAAACAAGAAGAAAACCCGGGGTTTAACAAAGATGCATGATCTTAGTTTACTCCGAGTGGACCATTTATAAATTTGAAACTAAAACATCATATTCAAGTATAAACCAGCATCATCATGAAAGCCTCTCACGAATTTATAAACTCCGACACCGAGAGCGATGTTGAAATAATTGGAAATGCCTTCGCCGATACTTTTGTCCATGCTAAATCATGGTATAAACGAATTCGAAAACCACGGCATCAATATAAAAAGAAGCATGAAACACAATATCATGTTTCTCATGCCAAGAGAATCTTTGCATTTATTGTTTCTGTACCTTCTATTGATCCTCGTATGCATAGAATTCCTAGGAGAGTAAGAAAGAAAGTTATGAGGAGAATTCGTGGGGTGAACATGAGAGATCATAAAGTGATTAAACTTCCAGCAACGCAAGGTCTCCGATAACCAAGATGTAATGGGACAGAAGGTTTAGCACAAGGTTGTAATGACCAACAGAGTGTGATCCATCCTGATAAAGAAGTATTAACATAGATCAATTTCCTGAAATGATTTAACATTTCTTACAAGTGGTATAGCATTTTGCATACAATTACAATATAACTAGGTTTAGATAGAGATTCTTTGGTTAAATATTGACTTGAACCTTTGGCCTCGGTTTTTAATTCTTTTTTTGGAATGGAATTAAAGGCATAAATGTATAGAATTTCTCACCAGCTACTTCTTCAACTAATATATCTCCAATTAATTTAGTGCGGCTCGTCCTGCATGTAGAATCAACTTGATCTTTTTTGCTTCTATTTAGTTCTTGTTTGCGGTTGCGAAACAAAACTTCTGTCTTTCTTCTTTTATCTATTCATTTTTTTACAACCACAATAGCGCTTAAGCTATCAAGAATCAATTTACTATTCGCTATCATTCAACAACCACAATGAGGTTTAAGCTATCAAACCAATCGATAATCCGCTATTATTTAACGACCACATTAAGGTTCTAGCTATCTATTATTTGCTACTATAACAACCACATTACAGTTCTATCAAGAATCTATTATTTGCTATTTAACAACCGCAATAACTATCACAATAAATCTAATATCTGCTACTATTTTACAACCACATTACAGTTCTATCAAGAATCTATTATTTGCTATTTAACAACCGCAATAACTA
>LQMS01002270.1:0-23744 GCA_001657455.1 Spathaspora girioi | reverse complement strand
TTGCCAGTCCCAGTTGCCCGTCCCTAGTTGCCCGTCCCAGGAAGCAAGACCCTAGTTGCCAGTCCCTAGTTGCCAGTCCCTAGTTCACATCCAAATTCCAGCTTCCTGGTCCATATCCTGTTCCAGAACCATAAGTAGTACTTGAACAGAATATGGAACTGAGACTGTTTCTGGCTCCAAGTTTCCCCCTTTTAATCAATCCCTAATTTTAATTGAACCAATTAAATTTGAATTATCTTTGATGCATAATTATTTCCTTTTAGGCTCTCACAGAGTTAACAATCAATAAACTTCCAAAAGTTATTGTTACTTATTTCAATTAATTAAAACCCCTACTTAATTAGTGGCTAATTTCATCAAATTATAAGCAAGTGATAGATCTAATAAGAGATGTTTTCCCAAACAGCATATCATTTCTAAATTTTGTTACCAAGATTATATCAAACAACATGAAGTAAATACCAGATTGAATAAGTATCTTTTACGGGAAACAAGACATATATGAAATGTGGTTGCAAAAAAATGAGGGTCAACTTGTCAAACTTAAAATTGAAATTTCAGAGGGTTTAGGAAAATGAAAGATATTCGCTACCAACTGATTTAATTCTCTCCCCCTGAACTTATATATGGCAAAGATTTTCTATTCATAGTGACTGCGACAACTCATCTGAAGTTGATCAGCATATTTTCTGAAAATATGAGCCGTTTTGATCCGAGCGTGACGCTATTTTGACGCTATTTTGATTATGCTCATCGCAAACAAACGATGAGGAGAATAAAACATCATTATATTTTTTGAAACAACGGTCAATCTCTACTTTAAATATGAAATCTCAGTATAAATACTTGTAGTAATGGTACTAATTTAAATTAAAGAAATCTACGCATAAACACACATTCAACAATGTAATGTTAAATTTCCGAAGCCCGGATCCGAGCACCAGAGCCAATCAACCGCGACTTAATTAATTCATCGGAGTTCTGCATCGGACAAAATATTTCGACACCTGCAGCAATGCCAAAAAAAAATGAAAAATAATCTGGAGAAATCTGATCATGTGATTGTACAGCACTAAAATCATAGGTTTCCGAGGATAATACCGACCTAACTTGTTGATGTTTGCTATAAAGGTACCCATCAAGTTTAACTTTAAAGTTTACACAGTTCAAATATATTAGATACAGTTTAGTGTAAAGACAGAAAGATCTATTTTATTACCTAGATCACGCCAGTAGGGGACAGCCAAGCTATTGTTTTACCATGGTTAAATAGTCCGAGGACTTTTCTCTGCCGGGTCTCTGCTTTTTTTTTGCTCGTGCAGGTTTGTATTAGAAATTTGGCAGCTGTAATTGGTTTGAATTTTTCACAACCGGCGCAAGAATCCGAAATTCATAGGGAAAATTACATCCATACATCCAAACATCAATAGTGAACCCCCGGTTTTCCAGAAAATAAAAAATCTTCGCAGAGAAAAAAAATAATTTTTTGTTAAGATTTAAAATTTTCTCAATTCATTTTACATTATTTAAATCAACCAATTGTTCCCAGTAAACTGAAATTGTCCAATCTTTTTCCCTTTTCTCTTTCTTTCTTTTTTTGGGAATTCCTTTTTTACTTCATCAATCCATTCAATTGAATTGTTAGAGAATGTTATCTACTTATTCTAAAACAGCTGTTAAGGCTGCTGTGCCAAAGGCTATCCGTTGTTTGGCTACTGCTGCTATAACTAGAGATTCTCAAGTTAACCAAAACTTGTTGGAAACTCATTCATTCATTCAATATAAGAAACATCTTGAAAATGTTGATATTGTCAAGTCTAGATTAAATAGACCATTGACTTATGCTGAAAAGCTTTTATATGGTCATTTAGATGACCCTCATGGACAAGATATCGAAAGAGGTGTCTCTTATTTGAAATTAAGACCAGATAGAGTTGCTTGTCAAGATGCTACTGCTCAAATGGCCATTTTACAATTTATGTCTGCTGGTATGCCCCAAGTTGCTACTCCATCTACTGTCCATTGTGATCATTTAATTCAAGCTCAAGTTGGTGGTCCAAAGGATTTAGCTAGAGCCATTGATTTAAACAAAGAAGTTTATGATTTCTTGGCTTCTGCCTGTGCCAAGTACAACTTGGGTTTCTGGAAGCCAGGTTCAGGTATTATCCATCAAATTGTTTTGGAAAACTATGCTTTCCCAGGTGCTCTTTTGATTGGTACTGATTCCCATACTCCAAATGCTGGTGGTTTAGGTCAATTAGCTATTGGTGTTGGTGGTGCTGATGCCGTCGATGTCATGGCCGGTTTACCATGGGAATTGAAGGCTCCAAAGATTATTGGGGTTAAATTAACCGGTAGAATGTCTGGTTGGACTTCTCCAAAGGATATTATCTTGAAGTTGGCTGGTATTACTACTGTCAAGGGTGGTACTGGTGCTATTGTCGAATATTTCGGTTCTGGTGTTGAAACTTTCTCTTGTACTGGTATGGGTACTATTTGTAATATGGGTGCCGAAATTGGTGCTACCACTTCTGTTTTCCCATTCAACAATTCTATGGTTGATTATTTGAATGCTACTGGTAGATCAAAGATTTCTGATTTTGCTAATGTTTACAAGAAGGATTTCCTTTCTGCTGATGAAGGTTGTGAATATGATCAAGTTATAGAAATTGACTTGAACACTTTGGAACCACACATTAACGGTCCATTCACTCCAGATTTAGCTACTCCAGTTTCCAAGATGAAGGAAACCGCTTTAGCCAATGGTTGGCCATTGGAAGTTAAGGTTGGTTTAATTGGTTCTTGTACCAACTCTTCTTATGAAGATATGACCAGAGCTGCTTCTATTATCACTGATGCTGGTGCTCATGGATTAAAGGCCAAGTCTATTTATACTGTTTCTCCAGGTTCTGAACAGGTTAGAGCCACTATTGCTAGAGATGGTCAATTGAAGACTTTTGAAGATTTCGGTGGGGTTGTTATGGCTAATGCTTGTGGTCCATGTATTGGTCAATGGGATAGACAAGATATTCAAAAGGGTGAAAAGAATACTATTGTTTCTTCATTTAACAGAAATTTCACTGCTAGAAATGATGGTAACCCAGCCACTCACGCTTTTGTTGCTTCTCCAGAAATGGTTACTGCTTATGCTATTTCCGGTGACTTGGGTTTCAACCCAATCACTGATTCATTAAAGGATGCTCAAGGAAATGAATTCAAATTGAAGGAACCAGTTGGTGTTGGTTTACCAGTTAATGGTTATGATCCAGGTGAAAACACTTACCAAGCTCCACCAGAAGATAGAGCTTCTGTTCAAGTTGTTATTGAACCAACTTCTGACAGATTACAAAAGTTGACTCCATTCAAGCCATGGGATGGTAAAGACGCTGAAAAATTACCAATTTTGATCAAGGCCGTTGGTAAGACCACTACTGACCATATTTCTATGGCTGGTCCATGGTTGAAATACCGTGGTCATTTAGAAAACATTTCTAACAATTATATGATTGGTGCTACCAATGCTGAAAATGGGAAGGTTAATGACGTTAAGAATCTTTACACTGGTGAATACAAGGGTGTTCCACAAACTGCTGCTGATTACAGAGATGCTGGCCGTAGATGGGTTGTTATTGGTGATGAAAACTTTGGTGAGGGTTCCTCAAGAGAACATGCTGCTTTAGAACCAAGATTCTTGGGTGGTTTTGCTATTATTACCAAGTCATTTGCTCGTATTCATGAAACTAACTTGAAGAAGCAAGGTTTATTACCATTGAACTTTGTCAATGTTGCTGATTATGACAGAATTAACCCAGAAGATGTTGTTGATTTAGTTGGTTTAACTACTTTATCTCCAGGTAAGAATTTGACTTTAAGAGTTCATCCAAAGAATGGTGAAGCCTGGGAAACTGAATTATCCCATACTTATAATGCTGAACAAATTGAATGGTTCAAGCATGGTTCTGCTTTGAACAAGATGGCTAAGGCTTAAGGGAAGTAACATAAATTTTTCCATGGTTTTACCTTTTATATTTTGTTTATATTTATTTATTCAATAAGAGTAACAATTTTGTATATTTGAGTTTTGTTTTGCAATGTGTAAGTAAACGTTTTTTTCACTACTGGTATGCCCCACGCAACAATGCCAAGAAAAAAAGAAACGATATTAGTCACTCTTGTTACTGCAAACTTTAAAAATTTAAGAAATGCAAAACATGTTGAACTGACTCGAATAACAGTTATTTAATATGAATAGTTTTATTAAAAAAAGAAATAGCCCGACGCGGGGGTCGAACCCGCAACCTTTTGATACCTCTTAAGTTGAGATCTTCTTAAAAGTCAAACGCTCTAGCCATTGAGCTAGCCAGGCCAATTTTTTCCCAAAAAATCGGCTGGTTTACCGAGAAATATCGGAATCTCCGGGGAAACTTTTTGAGCCAGAAAGGGTCATATCGAGATGCTAAACATGGATAGTGGCAGATATGTTGATGATGTGAGTGTAGAGATACAGCAACTTTTAAAAAAATTGATCTGAGAGGTATATTGGTAAAGTTAACAATAATAATTAATTTTTGAAGAATTTTGACAAATTTTTGCGAAATATTTCCTGGAGTTGAGCCATAGTACCTAAAAGTTAATCATAACAACGAAAATTATATATATAGAAGACTACATATATTATAGATCTTGCGGTATATCCTTAGATAAAAGAAGAGGGATTTTCAGCAACACTTAATTTAGCAAAAAATTTCCTAGCATAAGCTAAGCCCAGGGCGAGTTTAATTCGTAATTAAAAGCTTGCGATAGGCCAGTTATAACCACATGCTCATAGCAATTACATTACATTGTCATGCGGCTTGAAGAATGGACAATGGTAAAACCCGATTGTGACAAATATCGTTGTATGTCCAAACCAACGGCACTAAGAACAATACAATTTACGAACTAATCTAGAAACACAGCAAAGTTCTTTTGCCGAGGATGTCAACAGAGTGGAAATATGACCTTTAACAAAGAATCAATTAATAAAGGCGGATTATAATCCACATGGGGTAACACAAAGAATACAATGGATGGGCAATAAATATCTATGTTAATCCGATATCACTGATGAAGTTAATACGAAACCCAACTGGGTTAACTCAAAGTAAAATATTATCTCCACTTTCTGCTGATAAAGCTTAAAAAAGCCTGGATTCGCATGATTAACGATTACGATAGGAAAATAACCATAAAGCGTATTGTTGAAGAGGGGTGGACGCAAGAGGGGATATTATTTTTTTTTGTCATAGTTACCGCACCCAATAAGGAAATGTCAAATAGTAACATCTTACTTTTAAACAATGTAAAATCTAGGATAGCACAATGGGAAAAGGTACCACATTAAGTTCACAAAGTCGGTGGACGTAACTTAGGAAAAAGTTTTATTTAAAAGATTAATTCCTTTCTCCTATTTTTTGTCGGTTTCATAATAATATTTAATCGTTGCTATTTGTAGGTCAATATTTACGGGGCAGTATTTTCAGTTGACATAATATACATAATGTTGGATCTTACTAGACTGGCTCTTGAACATTGGGTAGTAACTTTGGTAATCTTGGCTATTGGTCATTTTACGGGGAAATACCTTTACACACAATACTTGTTGAATAAATACGGTGCCAAACCATTCACCAATAGTTCATATGATGGGTTCCTTGGGTTTAAACTTGGTATGAAGGCATTAAAGGCTAAGAAGGAAGGTAGAGCCGTTGAATTTAATGTAGGTAGATTCAATGAAATGCCTCATCCGGAAGTACCCACATTCACTACTAAATTATTTGGTAGTGAAATGGTTGTTACTAAAGACCCAGAAAATATTAAGGCGATATTATCTACACAATTTGATGATTTTGGACTTGGTTTAAGATTTAAATTTTTTGACCCATTGTTAGGATCTGGTATTTTTACATTGGATGGCGCTGGTTGGAAACATTCACGAGCAATGTTAAGACCTCAATTTGCCCGGGAACAAATTGCTCATGTACGTGCGTTGGAACCACATTTTCAAGTTTTACAAAAACATATTGTTAAGAATCAAGGTAAGTTTTTCGATATTCAAGAGTTGTTTTTCAGATTCACGGTTGATTCAGCCACCGAGTTTTTATTTGGAGAATCAGTTGGTAGTTTACGTGATGAAACTGTGGGATATTCGGCCACAGAATTTGATTTTGCAGGTCGAGCTGATTTTGCAACTAAATTCAATAGATCTCAAGTTTATCTTTCTACTAGACTGCTATTACAAAAGATGTATTGGTTAGTTAACAATGGAGATTTCCATGATTGTATCAAGGCAGTTCATGAATTCAGTGAACATTATGTTAAAAAAGCCCTTGATGCTACCCCTGAAGAATTGGAAAAACAAGTGGGATATGTTTTCTTGTATGAATTAGTTAAACAAACAAGAGATCCCAAAGTATTACGTGATCAATCTTTGAATATCTTGTTAGCTGGTAGAGATACCACGGCTGGATTATTATCATTTGTATTTTTTGAAATGGCGAGAAATCCCGAAATGTGGCAAAAATTAAGACAAGAAATTCTTTTACAGTTTGGAGAATCCAACATTGAAGAAATCACCTTTGAAAATTTGAAAAAATGTGAATATTTAAAAGCAGTATTGAATGAAGCGTTAAGAATGTATCCTAGTGTTCCTAGAAATGGACGTGTTTCCAATAGGACAACCACATTACCTCGTGGTGGTGGACCTGATGGAAAATCTCCAATTTTGATTAGAAAGGGTCAAAATATTGGATATGTAATTAATGCCACACATTTAGATGAAACTTATTATGGTAAGGATGCTAGTGAGTTCCGTCCTAGTAGATGGTTTGAACCGGAATCTAGAAAATTAGGTTGGGCATTTTTGCCATTTAATGGTGGGCCTAGAATTTGTTTAGGTCAACAATTTGCCTTGACTGAAGCGTCTTATGTTATTGCTAGATTAGCTCAAAATTATAGTAAATTAAGTTTGGAACCTGATACGGAATATCCACCAAAGAAATTGGTACATTTAACTATGTGTTTACAAGATGGTGTACCAATCAAGTTTGAAAAGTAGTCAGTGTGTATAGTAAGAACAGTAATTATATCTTTCGTCTAATATTGCAATATTTATTTTTTTTGCAGCTTTTTTGTGGTGTAAGCCTAAAACGGTTATGTAATTTGCAGTATTTACGAATTTCCTAATTGGGATGCTGGTTATAAGCGCGAACAAGCCCGAGATACTACTCCTTCAAAAATTTAACTCTTCAGAAAATAAGCCTTACTAGGGTCATCTATTCACACAATCAAGCTTATGTCTCAATTCAGGCCATATGGAGGCCATGATCAACGAATAATCAGTGATGTATCACGATTCGAATATGAAGGGCAAATACATATCCCCAAGCAATCAGTTAGTGCTCCTTCAGAAGTAAGTTCAAGTAAATTGACGTTGGATACAATCATACCGTTATATTCAAGTAGAATCGATGAGGGGAACCATCAACGATACCTGCCCCTACCAACGAGTGAACCTGAACCTGAGCCAGAGCCGGAAGAGGAGCAAATTTCATTACCTGAAGTAATCCCGGAACGGAGTCCACAACGTAGCCCCCCGATAAAAAGACGGAAATTTTCAGTGGGGGTTCAAGTGCCTCAAGATAATCCCGATTTGATCAATGGTCCATCACCCCCTCCTAAAGACCCCCCTAGACTGGTGATGCTGCAACGACAAGTCTCGACTCATCTGAATCAATTACCAGAAATGCCCCAACCCCAGGGGAAAGTTCAGTTCACTTCGAATGAAGCTGAAAGTTTAACGTCTAGAAAGAAACAATTGGAGGAAGATTTAATCCGACAAGTCATGAATCGACCATTGTTCAGGTTCAATGGTGATCGATTTGGACCTGATTTTGTCGGTAAGGAATTCACAATCTCGGCCAATTTGTTTCTTTATGTTTTTGAAGTTACATTTTCTATTATTGAAATTGTCCTTGGGTCGGTTTTACTCAACCACGATTTCAATATTCCCGTGGATATATATCGATACTTTATAGCTGATGGAGTCATGGGATTAATAATAGCGTTGTTGTTAATATTCCAAGCTATAACTTACGAGAAGAGGAATGGAAGTTTCTACTGTTTAGTAACGACAATCATGAAGATTGTAGCGTTTGTGTTGATTGTTGCGGTTGTATTCCCCAGTCCTAAGTTCGCCACGTTTCAAATATGGCAAATTAGAAGGGCAGTTGGAGCATTCATTATCTTGTCGATGTTTCTATGGGCCACGAATTTAATCATGTTTGTGACTACGTTGTATATCCTGAGGTTGAATTTATTGAATGATTTGAATTTCGATTATAGTGAGGGTGGATTGGATGATAAATATAATAAGGAGAGACGAGGTGTTGTTGAAGAACAAGAAAAACTTAAGGAGTTTTATCTTAATGAGAATGGTGAGATGTTTGCATTGACTGAAGAGTGGGAAAAGGAACAATATAAGGGGAAGAATAAGATTTTGGTATATACTTTTTAGTGCTCTATATATAACTTAGAGTAAATATCATTTGTTATGTCGTAACATACACCGAAAAAAGGTATCTGATTGCGAAAAAATGTGTTCCTTTTTTTGCATCCACAAACACAACACAAGCTATAACTACAAACTAACAATGAAAGCAATTCAATGGTGTTTCCTAGTACTCGGGGTGACATGTCTTCAGATCCCTCAAGAATGGACAGATAATATGAAATCCACCCTTGCTAATCTTCGAGAAACGAAAAATCGACTCTTGTCAGCAAGTTTACAATCATTAATTTCCACTAACGTTAGCTATGACAACACTAGTTCAAAGTATTCCGAAATGTTGACTTTCATCCCTCATGAATTAATGAACCCGGCTACTTTTTCCACATTGGGGTTATATAATTTGTTTAAAGACGGTAGCAATCACTGGGTGAATTTAACTAATTTAGATCAAGTTATTATCCCGGCTGATTTCCAATCATTTTTCATATTTAATACAAGTGAAGATGTCATGTCGAGCAAGGGAGGCCGGACTGGATTATGGTTTCATAAGTTTCTTGAACGGAGTGTTCCGTTCCAATTACCTCATTTGTTAGAATTAGTGGATTATTATATGGTTATTCCTACTTCAATTATCAAACTGAATTTATCAAGTTTGGTAAGTAATGAATTGATTAGTTTGCCCAGGTCGAAATTACCAATTTTTAGAAACCTGATTAAGGGAAAGGGGGATGAACCTATGTTGGTGTTTATGTTTAATCAACCTAGTCAATTATCGAAATTAAACACCACGATAATCACAATCAAGAATTATTTAAACAGTGAAGGTAAATTGAATTCTATTCTGAGTTTCTTTGATAAGTTTGCTAATCTTTGGTTAAAACTGGTTAATTATGAGAATTTAATCCATTCTGTTTTTTGCAATTTACATCAAGCATCGTCTTCGGAAAGTTATTGTTTGAAGATTGAACAGGACAAGAAATCAATTGATATATTCCCGGCATTCAATGAATTTCCCAAGCATTTCCAAAATAAACTAACTGAGAAACGAGATGAGATTGAAAGTCAAGCAATTAGACAGATTCATGATGTGTTGAGTCGGAAAGCTGATCGGTTTAATGATATAAGTTATGAATTGGTACATACTCCTAAAGTTACAATCGAGAAAGCCGATGAGAAGTTGGATAAGAAAGTAGATGGAACTATAACCACGGTTCAAGATGTCAAGGAAGCTGTTCTTGAGAAGATTGATAATCGAAAGACTAACTGGATTGAAAAAGTTGAACTGAAATTGGATAGTTTGGATGATAAGACTGATTTTCTTGCTGATAAGATAAGGCAAAAGGCCAAGTTGGTTTCTAATTATAAGATCCATCCCAAGTTGTTTGATAAGGTGGAGAAAGTAGAGGAGGAACCGATAGTTGAGTTAGAGGAGGTGGAACCGGAAGAAGTGCCAAGTTCAATCTATGGTAATGAAGGTAATTATATTAACAAACGGAATCAATATTATGAAGTTCAAGATGTTGTAAAGTCGGAGCCAGGCACTTCCATTTCAATCCCATTATCATTACTCCGATTAGAAGATGTTTATTTTGATCCACCAAGACAAAGAACATATAGTCAAGTAGTTAACCTAGACACTCAACAACCATTAAGAAAAAGGCAGGATGATCCCCCTGATTGTCAACCTATAACCTGGTACAACATCTTTCATTATAGTATCTTTGGTGAACCAAATTTCTGCAAGGAAGACCCATAACACAAACTCTCAAATAAAACATAATATAATTTCTATATAAAAAAATAATACACAAATCTCTGTTTAATCTATATAAAACTTCCACTGTTATTCCTACTATAGCTTGTCTGTTGGTTAAATGGATTTTGAGGTGGTGCCGGGGCAGATCTATTGTAATTTGAACCAGGAGTATTTCCATAACTGAATCCTCCACTTCGTTGAGATTGCGCCACATTATATGGATTACCTACAATTGTAGAATTTGGTTGGATTGGATCAGTATCAAACCCAAAACTTTCTCGTTTCGAATCATCATAAACGTTTGATGAAGAATTAGTATGAACTGGGTTATATTGTTGTTGATTACCAGTAGTATATTCGGAATCATCATCGTCATCATCACCGAACTTCTTGACTCCACTATGTTCATGCCCCTTCATGGCAGTAGCACCCAATTCCATCAATTCCATATCTTCTTGGTTTGGTTGATTCATGGCTGGGTCGTCGTTCTTACCAAATCTAGGCAAGAATGAAACACGATCATCCTTCATGGGTTGGTATCTTGTATCTGGATTCTTGTAAATCAAGGCCAATACACATGTGACAATCGTGAATAATAAAAGGAATAACGCAAACACGGCATTCAACACAAAGTATACCACGGCCATGACGGAGGAAACAACTTGAGGTTGACGGAAAATGTTTGAGAAAAACATAAAGAAAAGGGCATTTATGGTATTGATTACTCCAATTGTGATATTGAATGCATTGGTTCTCTTATCCATAAATGGTCTAATCCAACATAACAACACGAGATAGATTAATTCCACGACAAAGACAATGACTGATTGGGCCATACCTTGGTGTTGTAAAACGGCGACAAACAACGATTTAATAAAGATGTAGGATAAGGTGATGAGCACGAAATAATAACAATCAGCGCGGAATTGAACGTATAAAAAGCCAAATCTATTAAGGAATTTCCCATCCCCGAAAAGTAAATATGCGGGATTCTTGTATTCCATCACGGATTGTCTTCCCTTGAGGAATACTCGGATTGCTGCTTGGAAAAGTAAACCCACGGAAATGATAAGTAAGAACACGGCGACAACGACAGTTCCGGCCGAGTCACGTTCCACAAATTGCCATAATGACAATAAAGCGATCTGGGGTAGGGAAAGCACCATTAATCTATAGAGAGTCCCCTTGATAATTGAAGTCCATTGTTGACGATATTCATTGAATTTCCCTTCATTCATTAATTTACTTCTAACCAAGATTTCAATCACGGCTTTGAAAATCATTAAACAAACAACCATAACGAATCCAAAGAAAAATAAGAAAATTATACCCGTCATGAATAAATCGGTGATTTCAATCCCGGCAAGGTATGCTACTCTTTGAATCCCACGTAATACCAAGATTTTCCCGGCAATGTTTGAATCTTTTTCATCAATGGTATATAAATTAGGATCTAAATTGTCCGTGAGTCCAAACGTCCCCTGATCTAAACTGATAGAAGCACGTTTGGCGAGATTAAGTTTCCCCATAGAAGGTGTGAAGTTTAAATACTCCATGGCAGCCCGTTTAATAAATCGAAGTTTTTTCTGAACCGACACGGAAATATAATTTGATTTTATAATATCAGTAGGTGTACCTCCCGTAGATTGAATATACCAATTTGCGATATTTTGCACAAATCCAACTTTAACAATCCCCATTGACCATACGAAATTCTGAGCCCATGCTGCCGCAATAGGTGGGACTCTTGCCACAGCCATCATAGCTGTTATAACCAACGATTGGAAATAAACGAAAAGTGACATTGAATTCGAGGCAATATGTGCGGCAGTACTGGAATGTCCAATCACGGAAATCACCCCGGAAGTGATTACACCCAACCCAGCCACTGCGGCAATGGGCCAGGCGGCGTATTTCGTCTGCACGGTTTTCCCATTGGAAAGCACGGCTTCTACACATGCCAATTGTTGATTTGTGTCTGAATCGAACACCACGACCCTTACTCGAGCATCCAAATCAGGAATCGTGTATGCTACACCGGGGATATCTTTCGTGACCGACGCAGCAACAGTGTACAGTGAGGATAAATCTAAATGACCACTGGATAACGGACACAACGGGTTGTTCTTTGACGTGGCGTCTTGATAATCTAAATCACAAAGGGAGATGTTTCGTTGTAAGATGTTTAAACCATAGGCAATTAAATTAACATTGGCAGTTACATTTCGATTATCAATTGATGAAATCGCATTGACATTGAATGTGAATGTGTTTTTATCGGGGTAGAAATAAATTTGGAACAATGATGATGTGAATTGTGAATTATCCATACATGTTAAAAGGGAAGTGGATGTTATATAGTTGGCACCAAGTACTACCTGGCTTAGCCAGAATGAGACGAACAAGTAGACAAGTCTCATATTGTACTGTGTGCGTGTGTGTATATGTGTGTGTGTATATGCGTAATATGCAGTTAATGAAAACTTGTGTATAAAATAAAAAAAACCTGTCCCCTGTTTCAATTGTTGGAAAAGGTGGTTATAAAGGGGGGTGACGATGAATGATGTTGGCTAGTAGTGCTCGAATAATTTTTCTTTTTTTTTTTTTTTATTTTTGGTTGTGTGTGAGAAACAGCGTTATTATTTCAAAAATTTATTACGTGGGCAATAATTATTGTACCTGCATATAAACTTAACTGACGTAAAAACATGAAACAAAACATTAAAAAAAAAAAAGAAAAATCTGATTTGATTTTCTTTATATAGGAAATTTGATACTTCTATAAATAGAAGTATATAATATTTGGTGACATTATAGCAACAACAACATGATGTAATGAGAAGTTATATTTTAAAAAGGAAAGCAAATAATTATATGAGCAAATCTAACGAGCAAGGCTTGGATTAGATAACGTCATATACATGTATTTACACTCTATCAGTGAATATATATCTCTCGCACATCATCTTGAAATTTCACTGTAGTACTCATGTGAAATACCAAGGAAAAATACAACAAGAAAATAGAAAGATCATAAGTAGAGGCTGGGTCAAAGGCTGTACACGCGTGGATGTAACACTGATCTGTGGTCTAAGCCTTTTTCTTTCGCGTTTGGGTTAGGATCATTGATGAAATGTCTTGGCCTAGTACAGCCCCTGCCATCCTGTACAGGTTTTTTATATTGGTTACTTAATCGTAGAACTATTTAGTATAAATGAAATTTCAACAGGAAATATCATAGCTGAAATAAGAACCAGTGGATCTACTAGAATAAAGTTAACTAAAGGTAAATTTATTTTAAACTCGCGATCAAATTAACTTGATTATGTTTCTTGACCGTATTTCGGGGTTCGTGATCTGGGGTAGACGTCATCGTGCATAGATTTTTCCGAGTAAATCTGTCCGTCTATTAACTTTTTTTTTTACACCTTCAGTTAAGATTTTCCTTTAAACGATATAGACCTTCCTTGTTCCCACTTGAAGCTTTGGGTTGACACCATGAGAATTCATCACTCTACCTCCTTCTTTCTCTAGTTACATTTTACCCATGGCTAGAAACAGTCGTACATAATATGAATCGTCTAATTATTTCGTGGCTGAGCAGCAGTTCAATTTAACTGAAAAATAAATTACTTGCAGCCAGTTTTATCTCGTAAACTTCTACATGGTTAGGTCGTCATAATAAATAAGTCTTACTATATAATAAATGCAATAAAATCTAAATAAAAATACTGTCATCACTGATTACCAGTACAAACAGTTTAATAGGACCAGCATTAATAGGACTAACACCTCGCTTCCGCCCAGTGTTAGCACTAGTATGGAATCCCATTAGTCAATCTCTGGAACTCATCATAACCCTTAGTATACAAACTCTCCATTGATTTCTTAATCAACCTTCTAAAGAAAATCGCCGCCTCCTTCTCCAGTTTCATCGGAACAAACCGACTTCGTAAATTCTTTATAGTGGTATCTTTAAAACATGGTAATCCACTCTCCAACATGGGTGTAACCGTCCTTACAATCGTCTCCATATATGATCTACAGCTGAGGAATCCCTTGACACACAACTCTTCAAACCATCTAAATGCCTGAGTTTGATCATTGCCACCGAGCACATTAATCATTTCTTTGGTGAGTTTAAAAGGGGCCACTTCGAATTTAACTCCACCGGGGACAATGTCGAAACAGAACCCGAAATCAATGTGGAGAATGTGTCCCTCGTCATCATACATTATATTCCCATTATGACGATCTTTGAATTGTAAAATGTAGGAAATGATGGAGTAAGCAGCGAGGGATTTAATCAAGTTGTTTCTCGCGGCTTGGAATTCAATGGAATTTTCACTGCCGAATTTCGTAATGAAATATTCATATAATCCGTTCACTGCTTCACGACCAAGCATATCACGGGATGTAGAGTTGGGCAACACGTCAATCACACCACATCCGGGCCCAGTAGCCGTGACTCTATATGGATAAACATACAAATCTAACCCAGCATCACTCCATATTGTCCTAAACATCGAGATTAATTGCAAGGCAAGGACATCTTGTCGACAATCATCACCAACTTTAAAAATTGCACTTTGCCATTTGGTAGTGAGGACACTGTCGATGTATTTCTCAATTTTAAATGTGGCCAAGAATGGCGCTTTTGCATGTGATTGTAACGGTTTACCAGATTTCCGATTAATGTCAATGACGATCCCATCGGGGTTGGAGGGAAGGTATACTCCATGTTCCACTTTAATTAATGCCATTTCTTCATCGATTTTCTCCTTCTTTTCCGCTTTGGATTTCTTAATGTATGGTTTCAACTTCCCGGAGATGCTAGTTACTTGATTGAAAAATCCAAATTCCTTTTCATAAAATGCCTTGTCGGTGGGAGTTAAACCTGCAATCATTTCTCGTTGAATCTTGTCGAGTGTAGGCTTGATATCATCGGCAACGGTACAATCCTCGTCCTTGTAACTGTTTGCAAGCATGTTCCAGATGATTTGATGAGCAAATAGTTGAGATACTTTAGCAGTCTCCAAAATAAACCGTTCAACATATCCCTTATAATCAAATCTCAAACACTGGACAATTTGAGGAACGTAAAAGAAAGTCAAGTTCACATCATGAGATTCTAAGCTTCTCATGGTATATTGCAACACATACGGGTTTGATCCAAATGGTGGGAGAAACAACGTGATTGAATCAATAGGACATAATTTCGCCCAAAAGATTAAATGATATGATGGAGTCTGGATTCCCGCGTTGATACCAATGAAATATTGTACTGCATCAGGATAATGGATTGCCGCAAGTGGGTTGGAGGTTATAAGTTTTTGAAGGAGTTCGTCTAGGTTTTTGATTTTGTAACGTAATGATAAGTTTATGGCTAATATTGGATCAATTTCATAAGCTTTTGTCACATGGATTCCTTGAATTGATTCTTCAATGAATGTTCCTCTTGTATCTTGTGGATTTAAACAGTTTAACCAGACATTGAACTTTGAAATTTCATCATCTAAAAAGTAGAGCAAGATTTTCTGTTTCATAGCTAACGAAGCACCACATTTTAAATGATCAGTTAATCTAGCCACATCTTTCAACAAGGCAAACACTGAGTTAAACTTGAGTCCATTCCTGCCAAATGGATACGCACTTCTTTGTTTAAACCACGTTAAACCAGAATCTAAAATTAATTCAGTGAGGGAATTTGTCACTCTACTTCCCAACTTCTTGTGATAATTCAATACATCGAATGCAAAACGTATCAATTCAAATCGGACCAACCTGGCCAAGGGGTGATAACTGGCAATATCTAATTTTGTTAATCCATACTCGACAAACCTGGTGAATACTTTCAATAAATGATCCGATTGGTTGAGGGTAGCTTCAAAGTTTGATTTAAAGAGTTTGATGATTTCTAAATGGGGTTGGAATTTCGACATGGTTTCATCGGTTAATAGATTAACTTTGGCCTTGTTGGAGGGGGCATATTCCATAGGGTTGAATTCGGAGTTGGCAATATCATTCAGTTGGGAAAATACTCCAAGGGATAAGTTTATAGATTCCTCCCATTTCTTGGCAATTTCCGATAACAACAAAATAGACAAGTTTGGACGATCCTTCATTACAATAAACCAGATTGTTGTAGCAACCGTCATTGATTTCTGTTCAAATTTACTAAATGGAAGTTCAACAATATATCTAATAAGCTCCCCATGATTTGAATCATTGAAAAGGATTAATCCAGCGAGTTCAACTAATAACAGAATGATATCGTCGTTGGATTGAGTAATCATGTTTAATTTAGTATGATATATCCGTTCTCTAATCTCGGTAAATGCTTGATTTGTCTCTTGTTCAGTACGTAATGGAAGCTTATTGATAATCTCGGTAATAAAATGATTTCTCCAGGATAATTGAGATACAATTGTAGGCAACGTGTTTAAATTATTGGAATTATACAAGGAAATCGACAGTAAATCCCGATCATGACTTGATATACTACCAGCAGTCTCCAAGGCAAACGACACCCCAAATTGAATCTTGGCTTTAAACTCTTCTGAACTTGACACATACGCCTGGATAAGCGATTTCACATCAATATTACATTTATAAAGCAACAACTTCATCCAATGTTTCAGTTTATCTTGGAACCGAGTGAATGTAGAACTTCTCCATTGATAATCATCCGACATTAATAACTTGATCCCCGTGACTTTAGCAAGGAATATTGTGGTGGGATCATATTGATTTATATCTGAATCAACCAAACTGTCAAAGAGGAGGGTGAGTATGTCGAATAAACTAAAGAGTGACTTCTTATGACATAATGAACTGGTTATTTTATTAATCAACAAATCACAACATTGAATAGCACAGTCTTGAAGCTCGGGCATCGGGTGACAACAAAGAATCAACATGTTGGTTAACTGTTCGGCAATATAATCTGAACTAAACTGTTTGTTGGCTCCAGTGTTTACCAATTGAATATAATCTTGAATAATCTTGAATGAAATTTGTGAGATATACTTGTCAACTGAAGACACACTTGGATCCAGTAAATACAACAAAATAGTGGAACAATCACCATTTTTAACACGTAAAGTTTCAATAAACATGGTTGCGGCTAAAAACATCAATTTCGGATATGACAATGTGCGATGAACTTCAAAGAATTGACCCAATAATTGCCGATGATCCTTGACATTATGATTACTTGATCCTCTCCGTAATACAATATTCAATTCTAAACTAGTTTCAGTCTTGTCCCACGAGAATTCCAGCGCCAATGGTGGTGTATTGTATGCAATTCGTTGTAACTGGGTGGTGTACTGTTTGGTAGTGTTGATATTGTATCCATGAACAACCATATTAAACCAAATATTTCTAAATAAATCAATTACATGAGTGTTGGTGATTTCAAGTGGAAGTTCTCCTTTAGTTACATCAGGGAGAAGCTCGGCCAAGGGAGTTAAATAAATGGCAATTTGATCCCCAATTTCTCGGATTTCTGTATGTGGACGATGTTGTTGTAATTGTTGAACATCACCCTTGTTGATAATAGCTGTGAGCATTTCTTGGAGATATGTCATGTAGACTGGATCTGACTTGTGGTTAGCTTTCAAGTTCTGGGCAAGGGTGATTTGTGCTTGTTGGAGATTGGTTAACAAATTTGTATTTCTTGTTTCCAATGCATTTAAACAAAGTCGGTTAAGTAATCTAATTATATTAAGGAATTCACGTTGGGAGAAAGGAGCACATGATATTAAACCCTGCAAGACAAGTGTCCCAATTGGAGAATCAATCTTGGAAACCTTTTGTGAAAGTATAGTACATGCTAAACTTGGAATAGATTCATCATTACATTGTTGACATATTTCAATAATGGCCAGAATTGCATTCTCACATACTTTTTTATAATCATGTTCATCAAATTGTTCCTTGGTTGTAGTGTTATGACTCAACAGAAAGCTGGAAACTTCAGAATGCACAGGTGAAGGTAATTGTAAATCATTGGTGTTTGTGGTAGTTGCCCGTTTCCGTTTCACGGCAAACCCATCATATCCCACAAATAACAAGTTGGTCAACGAGTAAATCATGGTGACTACTGCATCTTGTGACAATACTTTACTACATAATCCCATACTCTTACTAGCCTGTAAACAATATTTAACGTCGAGTTTAGGGTTGGCCATAATTGAACTGAATGCCTTAGTCAAGAATGGACCCACGGTGGAATCTTTAAACACAAGTAAACTTCCAAATTCAAATACAGTTAACCCTAAATCTGAATCAAGCATGATTTCTTTAATACCAATACATGTTTTAAATAAACGTTTGGAGATCTTCAAATCCCAATTGTCTGTGAATGTTCCACATGAAAGAACTTGTAAATTGTGACTCTTAGTTAAATAACCCAACTTTAATCGAGTTAAAGTGTTGTAAACAATAAACGTTTCACCACGGTCCAAGAATTCCAATTTTTGTAATGCCATATCAGAAAGAGTCTTGATTATATTCATTTGATATCGAGAAAACGAAAGCGACACATCTTGGTTATTATCGTCGATATTGTCATACTGAGTGGCAATCTTCTTTAGGATAAAATGTAATAGCGAATGTTTGCGATTTTCAATAATTGAGTTGATAATTTGACACATTATTTTACTCAATTGTTCCAAATACATAATGGGTGAGAATTGCGTATCATAACTTTCCAAACAATATTCTTCTACATCTTGTAAGAATTCAACATTATCAATAAATGAATCCAACGTGATAAACAACTTGAATGAACGACGAGAAATAGTCAAGAATTTGGCATTATCGGATAATCCCTGAAGAAACCCAATCAAGGTTAAATATTTCGTCTGATTGAACAACAACTCCTCGGAAAAGAATTGATGAATGAATGCCTGGAAAATATCAATTATATCTTCAGTACAGGCATACAATGAACCAAGATTAATCAATGCACATGTCAACTTTTCACCAAGTAAAGTGTAGGGTGAAGTTGTTGCATCCGACAAGATGTTTGTTGCAAACTGTTGAATTGAAAGGGTGGTGAGATATGTTTTAAACTTTTCAATCAATTGACCCGCTTGATCGGGGGATTTAACCTGGGGAGTAACATTTGTTGATTCACAGAGTGCGAGTAAAACTTGATATTCTTTAAGGGTAACAACACTAACAACGGGAGTATCACTTGTAATGGACAACTTCTTGGTTGAAGTAGGTTCTTTAGGAATACACGTAATCAATTTCAGGAAATCTTGCTTGTAAATCCCAGGAATGAATTCTTTAAAGGTTGATGCATCTTGATTCACAGTCAATTCAGATAGTTTAGTTAAGGCTTCGTGTCGAATCGATCCACGCGGAATACCAGCAAAGTCCATATTAGTAGCACTGTGTAGTAAAGGAGTGGAGAGTGGAGTGGAAAGTGAATAGCTTGTTGGAAAGAGTGTAGGTAAGAGTGTAGGTATAATTGCGAGGGTTCCAGGGTGTTGCAAAGTTTTGTTGAGATTTTTTCCTTAGACGCGAACAAAAGGGAAAACCAGCAAATTGGGAAATTGGAGAATTTCCCAAAGTAGAAAACTTGTACTTCGGGCATGTGACGAGGGTTAACCTGACACTGTTAACTTCTACTTGGATAGGAAATAGGAAATTACCAAGAGATATAGCGGAGTAGGCTCAAGTTGGTAATATTCTTACTCTTTACATAGTCACAATATCTGGTTTGCTACCTCGGATAAGAGCTCTCACAATATTTTCAGGTAGAGTATTTATTTGTATTTATCAAATATATTGATTACGATATAGGATTTACAATCAGGTATATGGATCACATGAAGGATACCTAGATAAACTTTGTACCATCTAAATGTATACGACTATACTTGGATAGGAAATTTAAAAGAGTTATACCAGAGAATGTCCAAGTTAATAAGACTCTTTACTTTTTACTCTTTCCACTTTTTAGTTTGCACAAAGTTACAACATCTGGTTTGTTACTTTGTATAGGAAATTATCAATGCCCAAGTTGGCAATAGGACTTTTACTCTTGATACTTTACTTTCTACATAGTCACTGTAAACAACTGGTAGTAAACTTTAGTTATTCTTATTACTAGAATTAGTTAACAACCTTTGAGTTAACACCAAGACAGAAGTTAGAAGTTACTTGATTAAGTTAACACGAACAGAAGTTAGAAGTTACTAGAATTAGTTAACACCAAGATAGAAGTTAGAAGTTACTTGATTAAGTTAACACCGAGAGAAAGTTACTTGATCTAGTCAGTTGTAGATCAAAGATCCCGAATTAGTGATTCCTGACCCCTGTACATATTTTAAGGGTTCAGAACTAAATCTACTTTACTAGTAAGATCTATTTAACAACTACTCTATATTTCTTGAGAACTTTTGACTATTGATTTATCCAAATTTCGACTTGTGTTGTCAACTAATCCTCACAAGTCAGAAACAAGATTCAAACGTAAATGTTAAAATCTCAGGAAAATACTGTATTGTTATACCGAATTAAACTCTGTGAATATGTGTATCTTTAAACCAACAACTTACCACAAAATTTTAACAGTTATTTGATGTCTTGATTACTAGGATTCTTTATATGATAAACTAAAAAATTGTCTAATAGTTAAAAAAACTATATAGAAACGACTTCTTGGTTTATCATAGAAAGCATCTTAGTAATCAAGTCACACACCTCTAATACTCCAATCCTTTACAACAACAACAACAACCAAGTTTTAAGAAAGTATTATATGATGTCTTGACTACTAGGATTCTTTTTATGATACACTAAATGGGTTTTCTAAAATAAGTAAAAAAACTAAACTACTTTAAATCCCAATCCCAGCCCATAGTTTTTTTACTTATTCAAAAAACCTATTTAGTCTTTCATAGAAAGCATAAAAAAGACACCTTCATACTGCAACAATCAACAACCAACTTTTAAGAAAGAATACAGATTTTTTTTAAAGGAAAAACTATACATTTATACAGAAAAAAAAGTCAAATCTAAACACGTCAGTCAAAAAAAGTGTTAACTCAGAGGCGGGGGAGAGACAAAATTCCTGCATACTACACCATCACCCTTGGAATCACTTCCAAATATAGAATGTGTGTTAATTATACTGACATATTGTGTAATTATATACAATCAATGTAAATACTATATAATTCAAGTATATAGGTTCAAGCTATTCCAAATGGACATACACAAACTACAACAGGTGAGGGTAATTATATATGCTCAGGATATGTGTTCTCCCATGGAATTATGTGTGCCCCCCTTTTTGCGGAGAGTGCATATGGGGTGATGCAAATATTTACTCCGGAGTAAGATTTTCCGTGGACCCATGCACACACCACAAATATTTGGTGGAGATTTATTTTATTATTTTCTACCCGCATATTGCCTCAGTTGATGACCATCATTTTTTTTTTTTTCACTTATAAATATTTTACTAATTGTCAAAGTTTCACGTCAGTCTTTTTCTGGTAATTAACACTCACAATGTCCCTTCCTGATAAACTTGAATCAATCGTTTCTGACATTGAATCTCAATTTGCAATTGATGATGCATACATCGTCAAAGCCGCCAAGGCATTCCGTAAATCCATGGATGCCGGATTATCTGCACCTTCCACCCTGAGAGAATATATGCCTATGATCCCAGCATATGTTACTTCAATCCCCAATGGTAAAGAACAAGGATTATTCCTTGCTGCTGATTTAGGAGGAACTAATTTCCGAGTATGTTCAATTGACTTAAAGGGTGATCATACTTTTGAATTAAAACAACTGAAGTATAGAATCCCCCAGGAAATCATGAATGCTGAAGAATCGGAAGAATTATTTTCATATTTGGCTAAAAAAGTTGAACTGTTTTTAGATGAACATCATGCTACTTACAAAACTAAAACTAAAGATCATTTGAAATTAGGTTTCACTTTCTCGTTCCCCGTGAATCAAACTGGGTTGGCCGAGGGGACGTTGATTAGATGGACCAAGGGGTTTAATATCCCAGACACGGTTGATCGTGATGTGGTTGAACTCTTGCAAGCTAATTTAATTATCTTGGGTATCAACGTTAAAGTAGTTGCCTTGGCAAATGATACCGTCGGAACATTGTTATCGCGTGCGTATGTCAACAACCCAGCAGAGACTAATTCAAACACAATTATTGGGGCTATTTTCGGTACTGGTACAAACGGAGCTTATTATGAAACTCTTGAAAACATTCCTAAATTAACTCCGGATAAAGTCCCTGCTGGTGCCAAGGGGATGGTTATAAATACCGAATGGGGGTCATTTGATAATACCTTGACTATTCTCCCTAATACAAAATGGGATGATATTGTCGATAAGGAAACTCCCAATCCCGGATATCATTTATTTGAAAAGAGAATTTCCGGAATGTTCCTTGGTGAAATCTTACGGGTTGTTCTTATTGATTTGTTTGAACAAGGTCACATTTTCGCTCATTTAGCTAGTGAACGTGGTGGATCGCTCCCACACAGACTCAAGGAACCGTTCCTTTTAGACGGGGAAATTTTATCATATATTGAAATTGATGATTCTAGTGATTTGAAAATGTCCGGGTTAATCATGCAAAATAGTTTAAGATTGACCACAACCAGAGAAGAACGGATTTTGATTCAACGAGTCACTCGTGCGATTTCTCATCGTGGTGCGTATCTCTCGGCAATCCCCTTGGCTGCCATTGCGGAAAAGGTTAAGGATCAATATAAGGATGATGATCGTGATTTTGAATTTGGGTGTGATGGATCCGTGGTGGAATTTTACCCCGGTTTTAAAGAAACTATTTTGAAAGCTGTGGCTGCTATTGATCCATTAAAGGGGACAGGTAAGAAGATTCATTTGAAGATTGCTAAAGATGGTAGTGGTGTTGGTGCTGCTTTAGCCGCAAGTACTGTTCAATAGTTGACCCTAAATACTTTTATTCTTTTATTTTGTTTACAAATAAACACTTTATCTATATATGTGAACTGTAAATTTCGGAATAATTCGAAACCGTTAATTCTCCCGCTATATTACTCCGGAATTATGTCAAAGTGGGGGCAGCGAATTTCGTAAAAATTAGATCTTTTTTTCTTGTTTGCGCATATTAATTCTTCATACAGTCTTTATTATTTTTTTTCGAACTAGCGCGACATTTATTTTCAAACTGGAGGGGACTTTTTTTTCGAACTACCGGGAAGAAAAATTTCAAACTTCCGGGGCCAAAATTATTCAAACCACGTGATCGAAATTATTCATACCCTTTTCTCACCCAAAAAAATCTTTTTTTGCACTCTATGTGACATCAATTTCTGGAAGTTCAAATAAACAAACATTAATTGTCATGGAATTTCGCCTGAAAGAAGTTGAAGGTGGCTATATAGATAGTTTCGGAAA
>LQMS01002271.1:0-44105 GCA_001657455.1 Spathaspora girioi | reverse complement strand
TTTGGGTAGAATTAAGGAAGATCAGAACCAAGCACACAAGGATTCAACTGACTTACAAAAATTATTCGACGACAATTACCAAAAGTTGTACAATGCTGTGATAGAAATGAGTTCTGCAATAAAAGGCCAACTAGAAGAGTATAATAAAGATATGGAGGAAATGATGAAAATCTTAGAAGGTGAGCAACAACAGTCGAACAAAGATATGGTGGAAATTAACGGAATCTTAGAAGATAATAAAGAGGAGTTGCGCAAAGATATTAGGGGAATGACGACCGAGTTTAGAGAATTTAAAGAACAAGCGCACGAAGATACTCTCGCAAAGCAAAAAATTATCCAAAACAAAACGACAGAGAGGATAAATACGCTGACGAACGTATTGAACTTTGCATTAGCGGCGGTAGTTTTTTTAATTGAAATTTTCAGTAAATGATCTCTTTGGTGGTTGCTGTTGCTGTTGCTGTTGCTTGAGAAATGTTTAGGTTAGAAATATCCCTTTTATGCTAGAAATTTAACTAAACTATATAAACAAAACTACTTTTATCTGTAGAACCAATATTCTTACGCATTTCATGTTAGTAAAATCAAATTAAAGTTTGACAATTCGGTTCAATATAATGAAAAGATACGCAGGTTCTCTCCGCTGCAGTATGACTTTGATTGTATGGCCTTGTGAAGCAAAGAAACGATCCTACATTTTGTATTGCTACACACCGATATAGACAATCGGTAAGATTTAGAAAACTCTGTTAAAATAGAATTCGTATATTAGTAGTTGAATTTCCTAATTCAAAAGTTTTAAGGAGGATTGGGCGCTCCTAGAGCATTGAGACCTCTCGGAGCATGCTATCTCCTTGGTCTCCTTTAGAGAAGCAAGAAATTAATCTATTAGAATTGAATGATCTATAATCTGACAACGCATGATTACCAAATCAGACAAACCAAAAGCAGGAAAATACTTAAGATTAAATCATCAATCATTCAGAATGATCGCCATTATCTTTCCATAAAGAATAATTACAAATTTTGCAGCTTGTGTATGCCACGGAGAAGCATCTCGATAAAATACTATATCATCAATGTACTTGGACAGTCAAATAATTATTGTCCAATCTTGTTATTTCCTAGAGCTTAGGGTATTGCATGGAAGCAAGTAAACATCCTCTTTTCGGTCCCTTTTGACAAAAAAGCAAACTTCATTGAATAATACTTGATGTAAATTCCGATAAACTGTTCCTTTAGATATCATGTTTCTGATCTGTCTTATATCTTGCAATAATTGCTTAGAATCACAACATCTGGATCCGTGTTGGTAAATCTGATCAAATTCGGCCAAACCATATATCTTGCAGGAGAATTCTTGCTTGTAATTATTGCTTAAGTATAATCTTCGTATTGACTTCTCTTGATTCTTTAAAATATCTTCTACTGCAAACGGGTGAATAACACTTTTCAGTTGATAAATTTTCAAATATAATGAATGTAATGAATTTGGTTTCAACTTCTGAATTATTTCTTCGAATTTAAAAGTTTTTGATAGTATAGCTAATGAATTGAGATTTTGGAAATCGCCAATAAGTAGACTAACGTCAGCTTCTAAATATTCTGGGTAATCGTCAAAGCACAAGAGAAGCTGAAATGCAGTGATGATTTCCAAATTAAAAACATCTTTGATTCTACCAATATGAATCTCGCGTATTTCACCCGAGAATCCGATCAATAAAGATTTTATAGGCAAACATTTTATCCCAATCGAATCAAGTTTTTCGAAACTACCTTTTCCGTGACAATAGAGTTCAACCGCTCTTAGCCGGCACAATTTTTTCACAGCGAGTAAGTTCTCTTCTTCCACACGCATCAACGAGATTATTAGTCTCGTTACCCATGGGCACTCTTGACGTGCATACAGAACAGGAATGCTAATGTTATTTCTCAATATGAGGTTTGAAGAGTGTCTTGCAAGTTGGGTTTGTGCACAGAACGAGTTATAATCAGTAGCTTCCAGTTCACGGGAAAAGGGACATGGCTGTATCACATGAAGGACCACTGTTGTTGAAAACAATCTTTTTGATGAGAGAGATATTTGGATTCTCGTTAAGCCATGGGAAAGAATCCCTTCCATTAACCACACTGAATTTGGTGTAGAAGGGAGTATAGAGGCTGGCTGTAATTTGGAAAGGGAACAGCAAAACATTGCAATAAATCATTTTATATAATTTCATCTTGCCTAGTTTGCCCAATCTCTGGTTTACGGTGCAGATTAGGCAAATGTTTATCTGATTGAGATGTCCCAAAATCTCAAGAAGGATATCATCTGGAAGGGACATGGGAGTAAGGATTCTTGTACTAATACATTGTTTGTGTTTATTTTTGATGTTTTGGGACCCACTGCTTACTCTAATTCCACTAGCTCCCCCTTTGCTATCGCTGCTTCTAAATGTTTTGGTATCAAAAACTTCATGTCTATATTCTTGGAATTTGTTATATTTTTGCAGTAGAAGAGCCATTAAGTTTTGGATAAGATTTACAATTAACTTAGCACATTGCACATATAGCAGTGTATCACACATTGGTGTTTATGGTCTTTGTCTAATAGACTCCCGATGTTTTTTCCAAATGCGCTATTGCTTATTTCCCATTAGACTTTTTTTTACTTATGGCACTAAAGAAAATATATAATTTAAAAATCCTATAGAAAAACCTAATCCTTGGAGTAACCCCGAGGAATAATATTGTTAGGTGACCTGCTAATTACAGTGTAAATTCTTTTTTTCCCTTACAATACTGTATATTTTTTAGTGTTTTTTTTCCCATACATTTAATTATTGAACTATATAAAATTATTTCGGGAGTGATTTCTGAGGAAAATTATAAAAACCTCAAGTTGACTTATTGGTGAATATATTTGAATTGGTGTTTGTATTGTGCTACCCATCGATCTATTTTTTGTTGGGAGTCCAATATGTCTTCCTGACTTTGTTTGTCTACATATTGCCCGTTTTTTTACATTTCCGAAAAATGTATGTATGGATGCAAGGAAGATTTAATGTATGTTGGAAAGCGGTCACGGTTGAGTAAAAGGGGTAGCTGCCAAATATATAAATCTTCTGCTAGTGGTGTTTCACTCTTCTGTGATAAAGAAAATGGAGATAATATTTATCATCACGCATCTGGATCCCTCCGGGAGTCGTAGCTGCCATCTATTTGAGAGAGGAGTAGTTCCTGCACCCAAACATCTACTACTGCCCATTGCTAATGAGTCTCTTAGACTCTTTTCTCATTGTTACAAAGAGCAAACGGAGTGGTTGAAAGTTAAGAGATACTTTGACTACATTATTTGAATTACTCAATGATCATCCATCATCTGATATTTGTTTATTCACGAACTGAGGATCATAAATGAGATACAGAGAAAGAAAACCTGACTAAGAACTACACTACATCATATCATGATGCAAATACAAAATCGCAAGAATTACATATCCATATCTTCTGTAATCAAGCTGAGGGCAAATAGATATCTTTTCTTAATTCAACATAGAATCACTGGTCTTTTTGAAGAAAACTGAACAAGCATCACAAAAAACCTTTTATTAACTAGTCCTACTTTCATTCCGGGTATTACAGAAATAAAAAGGAATTGTTAGAGACGATCGACGTTAATGAAAAAACAAAATTCCCACAAAAAATTAATGCGAAGTTCGCGCCCAACTATATGTAAATGAAATATTACAAAAGGTTGCGCGTTTTTGCAACCAAAAAACCTTTGCAACAATTCCGACAACTTCTATATCAAGACCTCGTCAACAAATATTATGTTAAAAGCTTGATAACTAGGGCTGAAGCCCTAGGGATTAACCCTAATGAGCAAACTACCATGAACAAAACTCGAACCAGGCACCGTTCCAAAAACTAAAAAAGTAGAAAACTAAAATTGGCCACTGGGGCCTTCGTGGCTTCCTACTTCCTTTTAATATTAATAAAGGTAGGTTTGATATAAATTAGACAATTCGCCTAAAGTCAGCTCTAAACTTTCAACCGATTGAGTTAAGTTTGTTGCACAATTGCAAACGGAATGCATGAAACTTAGAACGATCAATTGGCTGATCACTGTTCCGGGTAGGATTTTAAAGGACAAGGACATGTTCAATAAGTGTTTTCACTGCAAACATCAGATCACTTCATCATAAAGATATTAGTGAAAATGGAATACAATGAAATAGTAAAACATGTCATTCTTCCGATAGCAATCTGACAGAAGCAGCAGCTTATTCTCAATTGAAATATCTTTTCAAATGGGGAATCTGCTGTGCTAATTTTGCCACTGGTATTAAACATTATCATGGAGACATCATTGCTACATTTTATTTATAATCAAATTACAGTTTATGTTAGTAACAATGCCTCAAAAAATGTATGGTGTGATTTTATATCAAGACAAAGAGGAAATTTAGTTCATTAATTGTACACAGTATATTATAGACAGAAATTATTTGATTGTGTATTTTTCCCAAAAAATATTTGGAGTTCTTATTTGTTCAATAAACATGTTAAAAATTCCCCTTTTTCTTTTCCTTCTTTTTGCCTCTTTCTTCTACTTCTTTCTGTTGTTTCTCTCCATTCATCCAAAAAAAGTATGTATATATTCCTGAAAGACATATGGAAAGCTTTCTTGCAGCTGCTGGTTGTTTTTGTTTATTTTAACGGTAGTTTAGAGAATGGATTGATAAGCGGTTAAAGTACAAAATATTTTATGGTATCAATTGGATCAATTAAATTCGAATGGAAGGATTGAAATGACTCATCAGTAGACTATAGACTCGATTGGAATCATCGCTTTATTATTGATTCCACTTTGATATTTTGATGGTCATATTCACAACAAATAAACAATTTGCTATTATGGGGATAAAAATCTCGGCGGCTGCAAAAAAAAGTCCCCTACATTTCAAGTACTAACTAAAACATAGTCACGCAAGAAAGGGAATCTGTTCAAAAATGGTTGAAATAGGAGAAAAACCCAAAAAATCCGAAGGTGTATCAGAAATTATTAGTACACTTGGTCAATTGGTAATGGAGCAATTCCAACTCAAAGAATTAAATCCCAAAGAAAATATTAAGGCTATTTTTGAAAGATTGGAATCTGTTTCCAATAGTACTTCCAATGTAATGCAAGAATTAAAAGCGATTAAAGGACACACTACGATTGGCGCCTTGTCACCCTCAGCTACCCCTCCCAAAGAATTCATGGTATTTTTCAAAGCTTTTCAGAAAGAAGTTAACGATAAGTTGAACGAAATAGAAACGTCGTCTGAAAAGAATAGGAAAGAGGTCTTCAAACAACAAACTTCCAATCATCGAAAACTAGAAGCTTCTTTCAAATCAGAAATAGAAAAGATTGAAAGAAAAATTAACACGCAGGTAACAGAGAAGTTAGGAACGGTTGTTGCCCAAGGAACAGCAGCTGATCACAAAATAGAAACAATTATTATTCAGACAAAAAAAATTAATGCCCGGGTAACAGCAATTTCCAAACAACTGAGAAGAGCTGCTCACCGAGCTAAACAACAAATTTTAATGGTTGAATTTCAACAAAAACTTGCCGCAATGAGGACTGATGCAATTCTAAGCAGGTTAAGTAAAAAAGGAAAGCTTATTTTTCAAGTTGTATCCTGGATTATAAGCCTTTTAGTAGCTCTAGGCCTTTGGGTGTCGGAAAGACCTCTTTGGAAAGAAATATAGGTTTATAGTTAATGTGCAATCTTTAGTTTTATTATCAAAGTTGCTTAGTTTTTAGATTTATTCATATTTTTTTTACTTATATTCATATCCCCGTATCTCGTCAGCCGAACCATAATTTTTCGTGTATTTCACGTGATGTATATCAGCTGATTCCTTGCGCCGCACGATGTAATCTAGAATTTTCTAAATGAAATATGTCCGAATTTAACAATTTTGGCGATGATGTCTGAACTTGTGTAATTTAATTTTTATTCTCCGTGGAGGACTATATACTTAACTTAACCTTTTGATAATATAGTTTAATATTTATATACCACATCTGAAATCAGTTGTAAACTAGTCGAATTCTCATCACGTGTCTAGTAATATTGTCTTCTTATCTCTTTGACATTGTTATCTGTAAATATGTTCTGTTTTGGGTCCACGATCTGACCGAGCTGACTTTTTTCTTGGATTTTGCAAAGAAAAAAAAAGTACTAGAATAAATGTTCTTTCTCCTAAGCCTTTAATCTTTTACAGTTTACTCTATTATAGAACGTGTTAAACATGGTCGGCGAAGAAGAAGTCAATAAGATGTACATTTCTTACAATAATGTACATCAATTATGTCAGGAATCTGCTGATAAAATCAAGCAATTCAATCCTGATTTAATTATTGCCATTGGTGGAGGAGGTTTCATTCCTGCTAGAATGTTAAGATCATTTTTAAAACAACCAGGTCAACCTAATGTTCGTGTCATGGCAATTATATTATCGTTGTATGAAGAAGTTGAAACTGAAGATGGTGGTACTCTTGATAATATTGGTCATCAAGTTGTTAGAACTCAATGGATTGATTATAATCAATCTAAAATTGATTTAGTTGGAAAAAATATCTTAATTATTGATGAAGTCGATGATACTAGAACTACTTTACATTATGCAGTTTCTGAATTAAAGAAAGATATTGAGCAACAAGCTAAAGCTAAAAATGTTGATCCAAAATCTACTAAATTTGGAATATTTGTTTTACATGATAAACAAAAACCTAAAAAGGCAGATTTACCAGAAGAAATTATGAATGGTAATTATTTTGCTGCTAGAACCGTACCTGATGCATGGATTGCTTATCCTTGGGAATCTACTGATATTGTATATCATCAAAAAAGAGCCGAAGAACAAGGAAATGATGTATTTATACCATCTCCTAGAGTTTAAACATATATATTTAACCATAGAGTTTATCATATATATATTTCAATCAATTCAATTATTTCCGGGTTGCCATCAATGAAGGAAATGAAGTCCCCCCAAAACCCCCCAAAATATCCCTACTAATCTGCCTGCCCGCCTTAGCTGCCCTGGGCCACTGTTGTATATTTTCTTTTCTGAATTTGTCGTAGAAACCGAATGCCTCAGGACCTAATTAGTTTGTTGTTCATCTTTCTTCCTTCGTAGTGAATATTTCGAGGAACCCCAGTAGTAATTTATAAGGTAGTTGTAACGGGAGAAGGATTTAGATCTAATTTCTCAATAGCATGCCTCTGTTCTTCAATCCCTTCGCAGACAATCTGAGCTGTTATACAGGCAGTGCCCAATTTGAGAATAACTTGTATTAGAAGGAAAATTGAAAATTATGAAATACTGGATATTAACCATCGAAATCAGAGGCAGAATCACCTAACCTGACATTACTAGATATTATGCTCTAAAAAGGCTAATTAAAAATCAGCATTAGATTATTATGGTTATCAAATATTCAAAACAGCAAGGCTGTTCAGATCAGTAAACTTCCTATACGAAAGCCACTAGAGATTTAGCAATTATTTATCATTTCATGGTAAAGCCAATCAAGAGGTAGAGAAACAGAGCGAATCAGGGATTATGTTATTCAATTGCATGCACGGCACCTTTCCCAAATAAAGAAAATGGTATGATAATATATGAAAAGTCTAACAAACGTGTTCTGTACTCTACACAAACATAAGCGCAGTTGCTTTGAGGGTTTATATACAATAGAATGAGATTTTTAGAGTGAATTACGTCAGGCACAGCATATTTCCATGAAACAACACTAGACTTCCTGATCCAATCTTCTAGGTATACGATAACATATTCATATTGCTTACTGAATATGATTTACAGAATTTGATTACTCCGTGATTGAAGGTTCGTTTAGAATCATAACCTCTATGCTAGGCTAAACTTCCTCAAAGTCATATTGCGATTCGGTTATTGATAGTTTTCCAAATATAGTCAGGAAAATTTTAAAACAAATGATTGGTCATAAATGATTAAAAACTTTCCTAGAACGTTGACCGTTATGAGCATTACAATCTGCAAGGGGGATGTTTGTAAAGAAATGCCTCGTAATGTATATCGCTTAAGTTTATTGATGAAAAAGATAAAATTCAAAATACTAAACAAAAATTCCTCGTGCGAAAAACCCAAATTGTAAATTGTATAAATTGTTGCAAAAATTGTCCCAGTTTTTTTAGCTTTCCTTATTTCATACAAATTACATCCAACAGTGATTATGAATTTGATTTATCCACTTTGTATAATCTATTTCTTAACTAATGTGCAAGCATTCGAATGGACCTATAAAACTGTAGCTTTATATGCTTGTGTTTATCAAATAGATGCTAAATTTTGTCCCAAAGACAAGGATTGTTTATGTTCCAACAAAGACTCATTAGCTACCATAGCTGGTTGTATCACTTACAAGAACAGAGTCACACCTCATTTAATTGATTATACTGTTGATTATTGTGCTACTAAATATGAAACTGAAATCGACCCAAATTGGTATGAAGTTGGCTTACCACATTTTACCAAGAATGCAATTAATGAATCAGATATACAACAATCTCCTGATGATCCATATACTGTGCCAGTAAGATTCCTGGAGAAAGATATGGATTTTTTTATCGAGGCTAGCAACAGATTCCAATTGAACTATGATAATTCAATTTGGTTTGGTGTTGCGGTATACGGATTCTGGTTGATAGTTTTGTTGATTTCTGCATTTAGTCACTGGACCATGATTTTCTTCCCAAGAACCACCAAGAAGTGGACTGGTCCAATTACTAATTTTTATAGGAAACATATTTCAAACCCGGCCCTATATGGTAAATTTAAATCCGAAGCAGTATCAGGTTGGATTGCCTTGGATAGTTTAATTCCCACAAGGTTTGAGTCAATTGTAATTGTGGCATTTTACATTTTCATCTTTCTTGAAAATGTGATTAATGTCAAAGCTGTTAGAAATGATCCTGTTTTTGGATCAGTGTATTTGGCTGAATTAAGATATTCTGCTGTTAGAACCGGATTGATTGGTACGTTGATGTTGCCATTAGTGTTTTTATTTGGTGGCCGGAATAATTTTCTACAATGGATCTGTGGTATCAATTACCTGACTTTCTTATGTTATCATCGTCATATAGCAAGAGTCATGTTTGTGTTGATAGCTATTCATTCGGTAAATTATACTATTTTAGAAGTTCGTAAAGAAGCTTTCAATGATGATCTCAAAGAACCTTGGTTTTATTGGGGGATTATTGCTACTTTGTTCGCTGGGATTATATTAATCCAGAGTATTCTTTACCTTAGAAGAACTTGGTATGAATTGTTCCGGGTTGTTCATATAATTTTAGCAGTGTTCTTTGTTGTTGGTACTTGGATTCATGTTAATGAATTCGAATATGTAGTGTTAGTTTATCCAACCATTGCTGTTTGGTGTTTTGACAGAGCCATTAGAATATGTCGATTGGCTTACTTTGGATTCCCCAAAGTCAATGTTTGTTTAGTTGGTCATGATACTATTAGAATGGTTATTCCTAAACCTCAAAATTGGAAAGCTATTCCTGGTGGACATGCATTTATTTATTTCATGAAACCAAAATATTTCTGGCAATCACATCCATTCACATTCACCAATTCTAACAAAGATGAAAGTAATATTGTTATGTATGTGAAAGTTAAAGATGGTATCACTCTTGATTTGTATAAATCGTTAAAGAGATGTCCTAATAAAATGCTTACCATGAGGGTAGGTATTGAAGGACCATATGGAGAATCTACTCCAGCTAAATATTCTGATACTGCTGTATTTATTGCTGGTGGGAGTGGCATTCCTGGTTTATATGCTGAAATATATGATATTAGTTTAAGAAAACTAGGACAATCAAGTTTGAAATTATATTGGGTGATTAGAGACTATGAATCATTAATTTGGTTTTATGATGAATTATTGAAATTGAAAAATACAAATATTGAAACTATCATTTATATCACTAGACCAAATATTAAGATATCTAGAGTTTTAGAATTGGATAATTCAAAAGAAGGATTTAAAGAATTAACCAATTTAAAGTCTTGTGAAAGTGAAGATACTGTTGAACAATTGAGAAATGAATTATCCCATATTCATTTTGAAGAAGGAAGACCTGACATTGAACAAGTAGTCCAGGATGAAATTAAACATTCTCCAGGTTCAATTTCATTTGTTACTTGTGGTCATCCAACAATGGTAGATCAAGTACGTTATTATAGTTGCCAAAATATTGATAATAAGTATAAAAAGAGAGTTGATTTCTATGAACAACTTCAAGTATGGGCTTAGATATTTCCGTTATATATGGTAAATAAATTATAAACATCCGAATGGTGTCTACTTTAGTCCCGTATACCCAAATTTTAAAGGATCGTCAATTGAAACTTCCCTTTCGATCGGAAACTCAATCACGGGGGATTCAGAATTCACAAGGCAAATTAACGTGCTTAGTTAGTCTGCTATTAGAACTGTTCCACTGATATCGTCTATCATCAAAATCACTCAAGAACAAGTACATACAGAATTAAAGTATTGATATTGGCAAATATATGAACTTCTATATGTATACATTAATATTAATCAATTTCAATGATTTCTGGAGGACTCCTTGAATGGTTTTTCAATGAAGGAAATGAAGTAGTTTTATCTTTCCTCTTCTTACTTTGTCGTAAAGTTTGACCCGTTCCAGAAAACACCTCGGTACTTGGTTGTTCTGACAGTTGTTGATCTGTTTCTTCCTTCTTGGGTAATATAACGGGGAATCCAAAGAATAATTGATTATCCGGCAATTGTAACGGGGCCGCTGGTGCATTTATATCTAAATCATCAATATGATGGATTTTTTCTTCAATGGCTTTACCTGACAACTTCTGACCTCGTGATTTCCCATTTGTGGATGCTTCACCAACTATATTAGCATAATTTATAGATTTAGCCATCGTACCTGCCCCAGCACTCTTACTAACGGCAGTACTATTATTACTACTTGGTTTGTTTACCGCTTTTGGTTTATATTCAGGTTCAACATATCCTACCGGCGGGGCAAAATCAGTTTCTAAATCAGTTTCAACTACACAAATCCCCATATTTGCTGATTCTGGTTTCACTTCCAACACTTTAATTCCATAAATTGAATCATTATAATTTATTTCAATCACATCACCCACGGATAATGTTGAAAATTTCCTAAATACATTTTCCAAAACGGCTCTTGGATCACTAATATCCAAGAAATCTACTGATTGAGGTTCAATCTTGACGAATTTCCCCAATTGTAAATCACAATTATTTATTTTAACCAACCCACCCGGATTTAATTGTAACGTATTCATCATCCATTGTGGGATATAACATCTACCTTCCTCAGCAATGAATTCCAATACACCAGAATGGGTCATTTTCAGTTCATTATGTAATTCAAATAACATGGGATATCTAATATGAAGCATGGTTAATTTACTTAATGCTGAAGGAGGTAAGAAAATTTTCCCACCATAATTTGCATCATCTTTACGAATTAAATCTGGCATCATGGAAATAGGATAACATCTGAAAAATTCTTCAAATTTAGTATTATTATAGGAATTGCTTCCGAAAACATTGCTACCAAATCCGGAAAACATATTAAAGTTATAGCTAGTGTTTAAAGTTGTATATTGGTGAATACGGTTGATATTCGTCTATGTTCGTTAAATTTGCTTTTGATATTTGCTTTTGATATTTGCCTTCAAAAAGCTTTTGTTCTCCTGAGAAATATCTGGACGTGGTAGCGCGAGTTACTAGAGATTTGAGAGTGAACCGAAACTTGGTAGCGTGAAATAATTACTGGTAGCGCTCTGGCGCACTATATAAACTATGAATGTTCTCTGGTAATTTGAATTAAATTTTCAATTAATTCTTTTCTATTTTGTTCAATTCCTCCAAATAATACTTGATGTTTATGAGAATCCTGTTGTTGCATAGTTAAGAAAGCGTTTGAGAATTCTTGAAATACATTAATTTCATCAATTGGAGTTTGTTTCATAGCTTCTAATTCTGCTTCATCTGCTTCTAAATCATCATCTTCATAGTCGGCTTCTTCATATTCGTCAACGTCATCTTCTTGTGGTGGCTGTTGTGGTTCCTTTGCAGTTGATTCATTTGCTAAGATTAAGTTTTTGGCTTTTATGGCATGAGGTAGTGCTGCCACGTTACTTAATAACAAATCGACAGTTTCTCCAATTAAGTCCTCGGGGATTAAATTAATGGCTTGACTGTTTATTATTGACAAACTGGCCAATATTTGTAATTTACATCCGTAAACACTTTGGAAATCATCACTATGTTTCAACCATAATTTGAAAAAACTAGGCAAGAATTGCTTTGAAGAAATGAATTGAATAGTTGTAATTGGATCAATATAGATTGAACTGAATAATACTCGAAGGATAGATAAATGATGTAACATATATCCATCAAACATATTTTCCTGTTCTAGATTGGTGAAAATATCAAATATTTCCGGTAAGAAATTAGCCAAGAATGGGACAAATCTTGAATTTAAAGCTAAGATTGTCATTTCAATATCTTCAAAACTAGAATGTGCAAATAATGGATCTAATTCATCTGCTTTCAACAAGTTGAAACACACAGTAAGCAAACTTTGAACATACGGACTATCCATGGTGATTTCTTGATTCTTGTTAAATCCATAATTGATAACACCTTCAAAGAATGGTTGGAAAAAACTAAAATATTCAAAGGCATAAGTATCAAATGATTCAATTACAACTTGGTAAATCAGCCACATTGTAGGTGATACTTGGTGACTACCAAATAAAAGTGATTCTAAAATTTCAATTGCTTCAGTCAAGAAATTAACCATGGCATTCTCCAAGATTAATTTAATCATATCTTCTACAATTGGTTCAATGGCAAGTCCTACTTTAGGTGAATGAATCATAGCAATAATTAATGTGGTTAAAGTACTAAGGATCCCACTAGCTTGATATTCCTTATCTTCATTTGCACTTGCATCTTGACTTTCCAAAATCTCACTGGCTAATCTCATAAATTGTTCAACTAATTGACTAGCCAATTCTACAGCAAATGGTTCTAAATCAGTAGCAAATTTTTGAACAAATGTATCCATAACATTAGTTAAAATATCACTTTCAAATTGCTTTGATTTGTTTAATAAATTCTCCATTAATTGTGGTGCTTGTTTCGAGACATGTTCCGCTACTAAATCTTCTTCAACTAAAGTACTTAACGCATCGGCTGCGGTTAATTGTATGGGTAATTGTTGTTCATTTTGGAAGCATGTTACTATTCCTTGGAAAATATCCTGTAAAATCGCCATATCTGAATATTTATGATTATTGAATATAGCAATGGTATCACAAGCCCTAGCTGTCAACCAAGGGGTTTCACTTGATGATTCAGGTAATAATTCAGGGTATACAAATGTATGCAATACTTTATCAACTTGTCCTGATATTGGTGAGGATTTAATATCTAATTTATATGAAATGGCAGCTAAGATTCTAAATGCACCTTCACTCTTCATGGCAATCGATAAGTTATTTCTATCATTACTTCTTAAACTTAAAACTTCGTTGATAATATTCAACACGAGATTGATAGTCAGACTAAACTTCTTGGCAGTGATTCTATAAATGAAGTTAATAGCAGCCACATCGGAAGTATTTGTTTCTCGATTGATATCGAAAAACCGTCTAATGTATTCTTCTGGTTCATCTTGATATAATTCAATAGTTTCTTCCCTTGCGGAAAGTAAAGTCAAGAGAACATGTGTTATAAACACTTCTAATTTATCTTGAATTAAATTCCAAGCAGGAGTATCTATCAATTGTTCCAAGAAGGAGATTAAATGAAATAACGAAGCTTCACTTAACCAAATTGTTTGTTGTGACCAATGTTCAATAATTTTCCAATATACATTTAAAATCTCAGGCACAAAATTATTCAAGAAATTCACCGCGAATTGATTTGAATCTGATTTATCCTTGGTGATAACCCCACCGCCATGTCTACTTAATAATCTATGGAAATTAGCAAAACACCATTTGACAGTTTTAATTCTTGGATTCTGAGATCTTTGATCGAGATCTTCTTCCTCCAACGCGGAACCTGGTAATGGTTTATTAATTATCAAGATATGGATCTGACACCATTGACCTAATTTTGTTAAATCTTGGAAATAACTCGGTAATGTAGAATATGTAGTGAATTTAAATGTTTTAATCACAAGATATAACATCTCATCCGCAATTCTATCATCACTTTCAATCAACTTGGTAGTTAACGATTCAAGCAAGGGGTAAATCTCTTGCGTGATTTCTTCCAATACTGGATTAGTACCAGATTCTAAGCCAGCCCAACGATAATTTTTGGTATATTCATAAACACAGATCAACCCAGTATATACACGATCAACTTCATTTACATCCTTGAGTAAATCCTTAATTATCAAAGTCAATTCATCCCATTTTTCACAACTTAAGATCGAATTCAAAGCGGTGGATAATTGAATTCTGATTTGAGTATTCTTGTAACTTTTAAATAATGTCGTGATTAACCTCAGTTTAATATCGGCCTTTTCGCCATCTTGTATGGAAATAGGAGACACTGGTTTATTCTCAGGCTGTAACCAATAATTAACCACCCGGTTCTTGAAAAAAATAGCAGCTGAGATCTTAATTCCAAGGGAGATGTCGGCTTCTATAATTAAATCAAGTAAATAACTGGTGAATCCCAGTTGTTGTTCAAATGTATGCAATTCTGCCTCACTTTGTTTTCTAACTTGAGGATTAGAATCAAGCGTACCACTAAGGGCTTTAAGTAATGTACCTTTATCCATTCTAATTGTGTTGTATTTCTCTAAAACTATATGTTCTTAGTTCAAAGAAAAATGTGAGAGACATCTTTGAAATAGTATTGGTTAAGAGTAAAAAAAATTTTCAGGTTAACCACGAATCACATGATTTGAATGGAATTTTTATTTCACCAGCTTTTTTTGCACCCAAGTTGATACCATTTAGTTTTCTTGCTTCCATGCAATACTAAGCTCTAAGAAAGAAAAAGCTCGGACAAGAATTATTTGTCAGTAGATTGGTGATTTGGCATAGACTAGTTTGGAACTGCTCCTCACAGAAGGATAAAACTGATCATTCTTGCAAGAACAAGTCTTGATTATTCAATCTTAAGTATTTTCCTCTTAATTTGATCATTTGATATTGATGTCATACATAGGTTAGGTTATATATCACTCAATTTTCAGAGACAACCTTGGTGATTATATAATGGAAATCATAGCGAAATGGAGCTGAAGGAATTCCCAATCAGTCTATTCGTCCTTGAAAGTAGCTTGGGAATGCCAAACATTAAAATCCTGGTCTTATTTTTACAGAGTTTTCCAAATCTTCTCCATTTTCTACACGAATGTTCACTAATACAACATCTTTCTTACGGTAATTTTCTCCAGGGTCATGCCCTCCGTGTCATTCAGTAGAGACATTCTATATTTCCAACCCAACGATTATATGCCTTGATCTTATTCTATTAATAAGAAATCACAAACTTTAATTTGATTTCACTAACATCACATGGTTATAATTATTCGCTCTACAGTCAAAGGTAATTTTGTTTAATTTAATATTAATCTATATACTTCAAACTTATATACTTACAAAAGAACAAACCTACAAAACCGCCAAATAACTCAACGACGGATAATTTCAAACAAAAGAGCGCCTAGAGCCAATGCAAAGGTGGCTAAAGTTAACAGCATATCGATCCACTGTGTCTTTTTATTTGCAAGTATCTTTTCTATTTCGAGTGACTCGTCATGTGCTTTTTGTCGATTGCCTTCAAAAACCTTCGTATTATCCTCCAAACTGCGGTGCAATTCTTGTTGATTAACCTTCATTAACCTAATAATCTCCACCATATCTTCGTGCAACTGTGGTTCTTTGTTTTCTAATTTCCTTTTCATTTCGACCATATCCTTACCAAGCACTTCCAGTTGGCCATTAAATACTGATTTCATTTCAACTAAAACCTGGTGAAACAGTTGTTGATTCTCTTTCAAGATGTTTTCTGCTTCCATTGAATCTTTGTGTACTTGTTGCTGATATTCCTTTAAGCAACCAAAAAGCTCATCTAGTTTGTTGTTGTAGGGTACAAAATATTTTTTAATGTCGGCGTTGAAAGCCTCCTGGTCGGCCTTGAATTGATCGAATTGGGTAACCAATTCCTCCATCAGTTCAGGATGAACGTCCGATGTAACCCCACTTGTGGTATTCTCTTTAATAAAATTGAGTTGGCGGATTTTTTTGCGAAAAATAAACAATCAACTATTTGCAGCTGGAATATGCTGTGACCAATTAATTATCTAAATTACTCTATATTTTGCTATAAGCGCTCACTCTACATATTTAACACTATTACTAAGATCAACTGGTATTATATTAGACATGAAGCAGATGAATAATTTCTCAATGAAACTGTAATCTGATTTATTTATTTTTGATGGTTTATGTTCTTCGCTATCAGACAAGAAAATGTAGTTGTTTTCTATTCTTAACTATATACACATAAAAATTCTGGGATATGATTTCTGAAGAAAATCGCTTGGGGGAACCTCATTTTAGGTATTGCAACCAAGTGGTCCCTGGACTTAAGCGTCACCAGTTGAACACTGTTCTCAAATCATTCAATTGTTTTTCTATCGCTTCGAAGAAGATAGAAAGCGGAGGGATGTTAGAGAATACCTTCACTATTTTTTTGACTTATTTACCGATCATGTCATTTGGTTCATCCAAGAACCCGGGGTCAGATATCGGGTAGATAAATAAAAGTAGACTAGGAAACGACAAATACATCGTTACACAATACTCCATCAGAAAAAAACGACTTTTTAACGCCAGAACCTTCTATACAACTAGACAAAGAACATAAATACCAATGAGTGATATAGTGTTATATCTGCTATATGTTAGTTTAATCATCAACATTATCCAAATATACGTGATTGTACTACAGAACTATGCGAAGTTACAACCACATAGACATGAAGTTATTGAAACCAGAACAACTACAAGTACCAATAGAAAAAGTACAGCTAATGAAATTACATTAAGGAGTAAGTATCAAGAGATCAACGACAAACGTAATGACTTTACCAATACAACAGCCCTCACTTTCATGTCCCTTCCTGATGATATTCTTCTTGAGGTTTTGGGATACCTCAACCAGATAAACATCTGCCGAGTCTGCACCGTCAATCAGAGATTATACAAGTTAGGTAAGATGAAATTATATAAGATGATTTATTGCAATGTTGTACTGTTTCGTTTCCAAATTACAGCTGATCTCCATACTCCCTTGTACACTAAATTCACTGTTATCAATGGAAGGAACTCTCTCCCATGGCTTAACCAGAATCCAAACATCTCACTCATCAAAAAGATTGTTTTCAACAACAGTGGTCCTTCATCTGATACAGTCCTATCCATATTCCCGTGGATTGAAGTGGTTCTAGAAATGGAAGATTATGATTATAACTCGCTCTGTGCACAAACCCAACTTGCAAGACACTCTTCAAACCTCATATTGACAAAGAACGTTACGATTCCTGTACCGTACCAACTGCGAGAGTGTCCATGGGTAACGAAACTAGTACTCTCTTTGATAGATGTGGAAAAACAGAGCTTACTGGCTGTGCAAAAGTTGTGCCGACTAAGAGATGTCGAACTCTATTGTCACGGAAATGGTAGTTTAAAAAAACTTGATTCGATTAGGATGAAACATTTGCCAATAAAGACTTTATTGATTGCATTTTCAGGTGAAATAAGCGATATTCATATCACTAAAATCAAAGATATTTTTAATTTAGAAATCATAACTGCATTTCAGGTTCGTTTGTGCTTTCCCCAGTACCCAGAATATTTAGAAGCTGATGTTAACGACCTTATTAGTGATTTCAGAAATCTCAATTCATTAGCTATATTATCACAAAACATTAAATTCGAAGAAATAATTCAGAAATTGAAACCAAACTCACTACACTCATTATATTTGAAACTTATTCCACCGAATAATGCAATTCGCACGTTTCCAGTGGAAGATATTTTAAAACATCAAGAAAAGTCTTTAGTAAGATTATACTTAAGCAATAATGAGAAACTTTCATTTACCAACAAGACATATGGTTGGGCAGAATTTGATCAGATTTTCATACAAGGATACAGTTATGAATCTAAGCAATTATTGCAGGATATAAGACAGATTAGAGATATGATTTCTAACGGAACAGCTTATCGAAATTTACATCAAGTATTATTGAATGAAGTTTGCTTTTTTGTCAAAAGGGATAGAAAAGAGTATGTTTACTTGCTTCCCTGCAACACGTTAGGTTCTAAGACATGACAAGCTCGGGCAAGGATGATTTGTCTGTCCAAATTGTTGATTCGTCACATAGCAGATGGTACACCTGACAGAAAGATATTAACTTTCATTCCTTCAAGATGATTCAATCTTTAGCATTTGCCTTCTGTTTTGTTTTATTCGATTTTGTATTCGTGCCTTGTTACATTGTATATCATGCTGTTAGAATATTTTCGTGATTATCTAAAGGAGAACTACGAGAAAAAATGCCCTGTGTGCTTTTCGTTCTTGAATTTTTTTTATTGGGAATACCAAGTAGTAATCCCATTTTTACAAAGGAGAATTTCATATAAAAATGCACCTAGAGCCAAGGCAAAGGCCACTAATTTCATCAGAATATGTACCCACTCAGCAGTCTTATTTCTAAGAATCTCTTCTATTTTGAGTGAATCTTGAAGTGCTTGCCTTTGATTGCTTTTGTGATATTCTTGATATCCCCTTTCAATTGCTTTTCATTAAATTTTATTACCTTAATCACCTCCACCATATCCTCATGCAAATTTTGCTCATTACCTTTTAAAATTTTCTGGATATCCAACATATGCTTATGATACTGTTGAAGTTGGGCTTTAAACGTGGCACTCATTTCCACCATATCATCTTGAAACTGTTGTCGATTGTCTCTCAATATGATTTGTGCCTTAATTGAATCTTCGTGTGATTGTTGCTGATGTTTCTTTATGCAACCCAAAAGCTCATCTAGATTGTTGTTGAATGGATCCAAATACTTCTTCATTTCTTCCTTGAAAGCCTCCTGGTCGGCCTTGAATTGATCGAATTGGGTAACCAATTCCTCCATCAGTTCAGGATGAACGTCCGATGTAACCCCACTTGTGGTATTCTCTTTAATAAAATTGAGTTGGCGGATAACTTCCGATCCATCATTTTCCTTGGTGCGTAATTGAAGAACAACTGTATGGATTTTTTCAATAGAATCCAAATTCACATGAGCTGCTTGAACTTGAAGTTGACCGTTTACTACTTCACCGATACTCTGAATGGCATCCTGAACCAATGATTCAACAGGAATGTTTCCTTCTTCTGCACCTTTTTTGATTTGGTGGTCCATTTTTGTAACCAACTAAAAATATTGTTAGTAAGTATTTGTAAAGTATTGTTTTTTTTGCAACCACCAAGCTCTTTACTCCTATAGTAACAAATGGTTTATTTGTTGTCAATCTTAAGATGAAAAATGAAACCATTAATCAGTTATGATATCAGTTGTGCCTAGAATATACCACTATTTTGTTTCCACAGTTCTATCGTTAGTTAAGTGGATTAGTCGATACATCAACGTATTTTGTGTATGCTTCAGCCACCAGTAACAATAAATTGACTAAACCAACACAGAAGCGAACAGCAAGTTCAAGAAAACAACTTTTTATGATGTTTCTAAAGATTATATACATACTTGTTTTGACTAAAAAATCAAGATGAAGAAAAAGAAGAGAAAAGAAGAGAAAAAGGGAGGAAAAGGAAGAAATAGAAAAAAGGGGGATTTTTGGAATATTTATAGTACAACAAAACTTACATATTTTTTTGCGAAAAATAAACAATCAACTATTTGCAGTCTGGAATATGCTGTGACCAATTAATTATCTAAATTACTCTATATTTTGCTATAAGCGCTCACTCTACATATTTAACACTATTACTAACATAAACTCGGGCTCATAACGAGCTTTTGTAGCAACAAAATCGAATTCAAATTGAACCCCGGATATTATCTAGAGTATGACCATCATCAAACATATGGAATTCTTCCTTGGCAAAGAGTAGTAAAGCAGATTCGGTTTTGTTTCCAAGGTATGGTGAATCAATTATCCCCATTTCCATATAATGTTCTGGTTTCTTGTTTCTAGTGAATAGTTTGGTGACGATTGAATTTGTATGAGGACGTTCATGGGCTAATCTGGCTTTTTGGTAAAAGCAAGATTACAATTAGTTGAGTAGGGGAAAGTTGAAATTCAGCTGCAGCAGTTGTGTCTTTCATGATTGATTTCAAAGGATAAACTAGTTCGATTCACTTTTTTGGGGATTGAATTCCGATGCTTGGCCAAAGGAGGAAATAGTATGGATAGACTACTAGGTAATTGTTTTCTACATGAAGGTTGCCAGCTTCTCAATCGTGTAAATTTGGTTAAAGGTAATTGTTTCTCTTGCCTGTCAGGTGTTGATTGTCCCTAGGGGATGCTCAATTGCTTGCACTTTATTACAATAAATTCTTTACTACGTCTATGTAATTATTCTTTCAATCTATGCTTCCAAATGATTATACTAGCAGCAATAAATGCTACCCCGGATAAACACATCCCCAACTCAAATGATCCCAGATAGCACCCATTCCCCTTATAACAATGTCTAGTAACTGGGTCAGAATTTCCATCATAAATCCACCCAAAATATTTATTCAACACGAACAAAGTAACCACACTCCCAGTACATATTAATCCCCAATTCGCGGAGAAAGTCTTCGTTCCAAACAGATCAGCTATGATTGCTGGGTATGTTCCAAATGTTAATCCATAACATGATCCCATTACTCCCAGGGATATACTTATCCATACTGGGTCAGCTACGTTAAGTACAAGGATTAATTGACCCAATGCTTGGAGTATTATTGTGAAGAGGACAATCCAAAGTCGCTGAAATTTCCGTTTATGTATGAAATCACTAAGGAAACCTGCGATTAGTCGACCAGAGAAACTGGCGATGGATATTATTGATACTTGAATTGCTTGTAATTTTGCGGCGTCTGGATCTATCGGAGTATACCCACCTGCTCGTTTATCATGTTCGTCCTGTTTGTTGTAGTAATATTGTGCAGTCACAATGAAACCTACACTATAAATGTACATTTGTCCAATTCCACTGACTATGGCGGTGATTAAATAATGAGTTAGGAATTCCTTATCAGTCATTCGTTGTTTAACTGCATGCCAAGGGTTTCCCAGGGTGGATTTCTTAACAGCAGTAGTAGTTTGTCTAGTCAGCTGACTTGGTTTTCTAGATAGTGATTGGATTGAATTTGGTAGAAAACCTTGTTGTTGCTGTTCGTAAACACTGTTACTTGACAGTTCTAACACACTTGAATTTTCTGAATCTTTGGGTGTTCGTTCTCCTATGCCCCAAAATGAAAATGAACCAGCCAATGAATGAGTTCTTGCCATTTGTGGAAGTTCCAACGATTGATCAGCAAGCAAAGTCAATTCACTGTTGTCTACCGGAACATACCCATCAACTGCTATATCCTCTTCCCCTTCCTCTCCATGATATACATGAATAAAGAACGATCCAAAAAACGTAACACTCCCACAAAAGAACGCCAAAAATCGAATCAACCCACCAGTATCACCCAGGAAAAACTTCACCGATATGATTGAAAAAATAGTAGCAGCAAATCCATAAGCACTTACAGGTAATGCACCAGCAGTACCTCTATTCTTGGGGAAATTAGCCTGGGAAGCTTTTAAAGTAGCGAAAAAACAAGTAATTGATCCAAATCCCACAAACCCCATACATAGACACAACACAAACAAATTATGATATTGATTGACATAAATGGTATATATGCTGAAATAGTTAATAAATATAAATATTGATCCCATACATATTGATAATTGTGGTCCATATTTATCAATTATTAAACCAGCAGGGAATCCACCAATCCCAGAACCTAAAGTCATTGAAAGTGCGATCGTGGCTGAATCCGAAGTAGTTAATCCTATTCGTTTCACCAATTGGGGTGAATATGCTCCATAGAAATATAATGTTCCTGACGCTAATGCCACTAAAATTGATATGAATAATGCAGTTAATCGTGGAATTAAATGGGGGTTTTTGTTGTGGTGTGGCAGAGGATCTTCCTCATCCCCTGGAAGTATATTTGGTGGTGGATCTGTCATATTAGTATGTTGTGTAAGAATAAATTGGTTATGTGTATTTGTTGAATTGTAGCAATTTTTGCGTGATTTCAGATATCTCTCTCTGACGTCAAGTTTCTAAAAAGATAAGCAAACTGCGTTTCTTTTTTTGTGGGTCAGCAAGAAATTTATCCGATATGTTACCCGGACTATTTATAGACTTTTACCAATAATTACAGGGACACCCTTGAGAGCATCCTGAACCCATAAACATGAGTGTGTTCAAATATGCTATGATTTTGCTTTCAAGAACTGACATCATTCAGATAGTGTTGTAGATTCACTTCTGTTGTTTTATTTTCTTGCAGATTTTGTAGTAATTCTTTTAGTTATGTTCAAACTTCATAACTCAAAGAATAACATCTGAAATTTTCACTAAATCCGCTTGGTTACTATATTACTAACTTCCGATAGCCGCAGTACACTCTCTTATGACTATAAGTTATGCTGTTCTGGCTCCAACCACATGGGTAGATTTTTTGCAGCTACGAGTATTTTTCGATAGATACACGACCAATGCTTGTTATAGTCATCGGTTTTTTTTTTCTCGGAAGTATATCAGGTAATATACTCTAGTAAATACTGGAAATACAGTAAACATGTCACCGACTGAGATAAAGGGGTATCACATATTGCCCATAAACATACCAGCTTCAAATTCCCTTCATTATTTATATTTTAAAAAACATGACAATAAACAAAATCCCACAGTTAGTAATAGATCAATTTTTATATTTAATTTACCAATATCAACAAACATCAACCTAGTCAAGAAATACTTCCAAGATGTTGCTATTGGGGCTACTATTGAACATTTCACTCCTAGTTTACTAACTGACCATCTGGAAGATATTTGGATCGACCTAACTAAGTTAACCTCCGATTTGGAATTAACCAATGGGAATACTGATGATGAAGGTGCTATTAAATTACCTAAGAATTGCGGTATTGTTACATTTATTGACAAGTCAAGTTTTCAACTTGCGTTTAATGCATTGAAGAAATTATCCTCGAATGAAACAGTTTCCAACTGGCCCGTACTTTCATTTGATTCAAATTATTATTTATCTAAATATCAACAACAAATATTAAACATTGAAGAATTATCCACATTTATTTCGGAGTCATTGGTTCATTTTGATCAAATTGAACGAGAATCAAAGGAAAGTTTACAGCAACAAACGGAATTAGTCGATGAAGATGGATTCACTTTAGTTGTAGGAAGTCATAGAAAGACCAAGGCTGGTATTATGGGTAAACAGAAATTAGCCAGTACTGTTGAAGTAGATAAGGCTAAGGGTAAATTGAAAAAGAAGGAAAAGGAAGATTTCTATAGGTTTCAATTGAGACAACGAAAGAAAGAGGAGATGAATGAATTGTTGACTAAGTTTAAATTCGATCAAGAAAGAGTTAGACAAATGAGAGAAAAGAAGAGATTTAGACCTTATTAGTTACACCTTATATATTTAATAGAAGCATTGTACAGTAATTAGATAATCAGACATAACTATAATCAGACAGTCAGACAGTCTCTTTTTTTTTGGTCAGTATAAATATTACGCGCAACTCAAAACAATAGAACTATACCCTTGGGATTACTCTAAATATGTTCGACGACAAAGTTATCAAACACATATATGAAGATTACATAGAACCCAACTTCCCCAATGATCAACCCAACTTTCAAATTCTTTCCACAATAAGATATGATCCAAATTTAACAAACCCCACACCAACAACATACCTGGAAATAACACCCAACAATTTCTTCTTATTTCCGGAACATATAGAAAGATTGAAATTCACATTACAATATTTCCATATTCAATTTGGTACTACTGTAGACTTTGAAATCACTCAAGATTACTTATTCCAACACATCGTTCAAGCTTTAACCAACTCCAATAAATCTGTCAACAATCCTTATAAAATCCGAGGATTGTTTGATCTTGATGGTGGGGCAACCATTGAAATCCACGACACAGTACCAAGACAGAACTTACTCGATGGATTAGACTCTGCTCCTACATATGATGTATACATTGACAGTCAAGCCACGTTAATCTCACCGTTCACTTCATTTAAAACCACAAAACGAGAAGTATACACCGTTTCTAGAAATCGAAGTTTACCAGGATTAACAAATAAGGAAGAAGTTATATTATATAATACTCAGAATCGTGTAATGGAAGGTTCAATTACAAATATTGCCATTAAACGAAATTCAGATGGGAAATGGATAACTCCGTTGTTAAGTTCTGGATGTCTTTGTGGAGTTACGAGACATTTCTTATTACGTAAAGGGTATATTGAAGAAGATGTTATTAGTGTTGAGATGTTACTGCCCGGAATGGAGGTTTTGTTGTTTAATGGGATATTTGGGGTTGTTAAGGGCGTAATTGTCTGAGAGATAGAGAATGTAGAACTAGAATAGATACCTCTCAATTAATATGTATTTATATATGTCTATATACGCGCTATCGCTATAAGTTTATTAACTTCTTGTCAATATCCTCGTCATCATAACCCAAAATATACAAAACATCTTGTAAACTTTCAGTATTCAAACATCCAGGAGCTTCCAATTGCACCTTTGGCTTTGCATTCCAGGCAATTCCAAATCCAGCAACTGACATCATTTTCAAATCATTAGCACCATCCCCAATAGCAATGGCATCTTGTGGATCAATTCCATGTTGCTTGGCAATTTCCAACAATAATTCCGCCTTCTTATCTCCATTTATAATCGTACCATATGTCGTACCATCCAATTTCATATTTTCATCAATTCCTAAATTATTAGCATATGCGTAATCTAACCCTAACTTACCTTTAACATACTCGGCAAGTGGGATAAACCCACCTGATAATACTGCCAATACAAATCCTAACTTCTTTAAAGCACGAGTCAATTCAATTACACCTTTAGTCAAGGTAATCTTCTGTTGTAATTCTTGCCAAAGGGTACTTGAATCAATACCTTTTAATAACGCCACACGTTCAGCTAAACTCTGATTGAAATCAAGTTCACCATTCATGGCCCTCGTGGTAATCTCCGCTACTTTATCTTCAATATCAGCATAGGCAGCAATTAATTCAATCACTTCTTGATAAATTAAGGTGGAATCCATATCGAAAACCACGAGTTTTCTGGATTGACGGGTGTTCAAAGGTTGGAGGATTATATCATAGGGACATCCCGTGGATGATATAAAGGCTTTAATTATACTACGGGGGCCTTCAATGTTGGTTAGTTCAATATAGAAATCTTGGGCTCGTGGGGAAAGTTTCTTGGTGGTGTAGTTGTCAATTGAGAGTTTTTCCACCAAGAGGGATTTGGTGATTTCATCAAGCACAACTTGAGAAAGATGATGGAAGTGGGATATAACTGTAAGTGAACAGTTAGTCATTTGATGTGGGTGTGAAGTCTCAAGTAAAGAAGTCAAATTTAGAGTGATTTGAAAATTTTATAAATTGAGTCAACTCCTGGACAACAGACAAAACGTGCAAAAAAAGAAACGAATAATGACTGCAAAAAAAATCAGACAGACAAATTGCTACAACAATACTTTAACGCTAAATCCTTTAAAACCAAACTAAACTCTATAAAAAAAAACTCAATATATAATATAAACAAAACATGCAAATGTAATAGTATTTCTAGTAAACCTTCTAGTAAAACCAATAGCTTAGTTCCTTGTAAAAATTGGTATTAACTAGCAGCTAGTTTCAGTAGCTACTTCCAATCTCAAATCATACTCACTTAATCCAATAGTACTTCCCAATTTTCTAAAATTCCCAAGATAATTCTCACGTTTCTTATCCCCAATCTCATTCATTTTCGGCCAATATACCTCATGTACATATTCAAAATCCAAACATCCATTAAATTCCTTAGCCAATTGCTCTTTAGGGACAAAATTCTCAAATGGTTGATCATATATAGTCTTCAGTCTAGTATATGGATCAATGAATGGCCCGACAACTTTGAAAAATGTATATCCTATCCAGGGGATGTTTGTAAACAACCCTCTTCCCAATCTTTCAGGATAATGATTTTGTAAAATATGTAATACTTGTTTTGATATTGAAAGGGAGGGGAATTTCGAACTTAAATTCATATGGGCTGGTGCTGCTTGGAAATCAATGAGAAGTGCTAATCCATCTTGTCCTGGTGGCATATATTGAATAACACGTTCCAACATAAATACTAAATGTTGAACTTGTTTAATACTGGGGGAAGTATTCTGATATCCATTTCTTAAATAAAGACAAGGTCTATTATCATTATCATAACCCACAATTAATTGTTTCCCAGTTGTGTTTTCATCAGCAACCATATCTGGTGTAATAAGTTTATTTGAATCTAAATTAACCACGCCAAAAGTTCTTCTCCAGATCATGGTTTCTTCAATTCTCTTAATAGCAGCATCTACTTTCCATTTCGCAGCGCGTAAATATCGAAGAAAACATTCTTTAGTTAACCAAGCTAATTCTTCTTCTAAAAGAGGATGGCTTTTATCACTTGTGTCATCAATAGGGATTTCCTTAGTTATATAAGTTTGAAAATGAGTCAATACCAAGTTATACTTCTCCCATTGTTCATCAGTAAGATCGAAAACTGGAGGTTTTATAGGATTAATTGGTTGTTCAAATGGGGTATGACATTTAATGTAACCTTTTGTGGTGCTACTAGTAATACTTTGACTTGTTGCTGACGTTGCAGAAGTTGCATTTGAAACGATGGAAACTGAATCAGGAGAACAGCGACTATCACTAAACTCGTCAGTATCAGCCTTTTTCCTTAAGAAATTCATAACCATAACTATTTAACCTAGTTTGCTCCAAATTACAAAAAGAAAAAGAAAAGTTTAACCGCCAGTAAATTTCCATCTAGTTTTTGCGCGCGTACTAAAACCACCACATTTTTAACACCGAAAAAAACAAACGAGCATACCGACAGAACAGACGGAGTTATCGTACAGACACGCGGACAGTCAGACAGTCAGACACTTATATAATCTATAAACAGTTTAGTCAATGGTCGTGGCTATTACCAACAAATCTTCATTCAAAGAAGCACCTTTCACTGAAGAATATATTGTCGATTTAATAAATCAACATATTTCCCTCAATCATAAACAATTAATTGCCAAGCTTGGAGAAATCTTATCTCATAAATCTTCCAAACATAAATTCATAATACAATTCACAAATGTGTCAAATATCAACTCCGATTTAAATATTGATTCTAATTTTGCTTCCGTTTGGGATTCAACTAAAGACGGATGTATTACTATTAAAGTTACCACAGAGGAGGTTAATGTATTACTAATTACTATATATTGGTTATATGTTTAATTCAACATATTGAAAACCACTTCTAATTGTTCGTTAAAGTCTATCATTGGTTCGGTGTTTGACTTGATACTGTTAAGATGTCGTTGTAATAATTCAAGAATAGAACTAACATCGGGATCTGTATCAGGATCAAACCTGATTGTTGTTGTTGGTGTTGTTGGTGGTGTTGATAGATTTAAATCAACATCGGGTTTGGGTTGTTGTGGTCCCAATTCCTGTAATTTCTTTTGCATTTCACTTTGCATCTTTAGTTCATGTCCCTTGGTATTCTTGTTAAACTCTTTTAAATATGATTCGTCCAGTTTATATACCATTTCAATCTCATGATAATATTTTTGTAAATCCTGTAATTGTTTAAGCTCCGCCAGTAAACAAGTCTCTAAGAAAACTTTCCTTTCCAAAGCCTTATCATAATTAAGTACATCTTTAATAACATCGGCTTTATTTTGAACCATACTATTAGGCAAGGGTAGTTTAGTAACTTGTAATCTTGACTTAAAAGAATTTGGATTAGCAGGATTGAGCCATTCATTAGTCAAGATCTTATTTGCAATATCCATTTTATCATTCATATTCCCCTGTGAATCTAGATTACCTAATCGGGATAATGTTGTGGAAAGTGACATATTTAAAATATTATCAAATGATTTTCGATTGGTTTCGTCTAGTGGTTGCCAGAACTTATCAATGAATTTACCAGGGATTCGTTTGGATTTGTTGGCTATTTTGAATTCTGAGGGGTCAACTATTGTCAATTTTTCTTCGAAGTGTTGTTTCTTTCGTGGTGGGAGTTGAGGTTCTTTTGGGGATGCTACTCCCTTGGGTGTATCCTGTGTTGGTGCAGGTTCTAGTACGTTAGGTGATTCCTCTAGAACCAGATTTTCTTCTACGAATAGTCTTTTCTGTGTTATAATGTCTTGTTCTGCATCTTCAATTTCTTTCTCTTGTTCAATTTCTTCTTCTCTGGGTTCTTCTTCAACAGCTTCTACTTCCTCTTCTGCTACTTCTGCTTCCTCTACTTGTTCTGTTTCTTCAGCTTCTTCGGGTATAGGTTCTGAGTTCATTTCCGTGACAGGCTCGCCTTCGGGTATATTTTCCTTATCTTTTACCTCTGTCAGTTCAACTACTTCCTCAGAAAGCATGTCTCTTATACTTTCACTTTCATCATCAATATTATTTAAGGACCCGCCAGTTTGTTGTGTTAGAAAATCTTCTTCCACATTTGATGCCGTTGGAAAATATTCACTAGTTTCATATTTATTCATGATTTCTCTAGTCAGACTTTCATCATCATTACTCATGTTTGACAATGCAGAGTAAGAACTAATTAAATAGGGAAAGAAAACCAGTTGTTTTTATTTTTGTGCGTTTTTGTTTGCTCTTTTTCTGTCGCGCTTAATCTTTGAATTTGGGTGCTAAAACTCTAAATCCGAACTCCTGTTTATCCGGGATTTTTGTATGTCTACTCTGGATTGAAGCAATCATATAGTTGACCATTTTGGAGTGAAATATCGTTTATATTGTACTTTAAAAACATTCAATGCTCTATTATTTGAGTTTGGTATTTTATCCTATTATTTTTAGTGAAAATTGTACCCAAAACTACAATAAAATTATATGAATATTAACGAAACTTTTCGAAAGAAATAAAAATTCAAAATTATATCATGTTAATTCTTTTCATTTGAATTAACCGAGAAAGATGTAATACCAGCTTCTAAGAGCTAAATAGCTGGTCAACACAGAGGTAAATGCTTCAAGGGTATAACAACTCTAAACCCCGCGATATATCTCCATCGCAAATCCAAAAAAAAAAAAAAATAATCACTTCAGACTATATCAATAACAAACATACATATGGCCAAATCCACGTGGTTTCGAGGTCCAGTATGTGGGACAGACAACTGTCGATCGCGACTATATAGATCCAGTGATGGATTAACCATATGTCAATTCGGGCATGTTTTAGAAGGGGCCGTTGAATTCAATGATGATCAAGATCAAGCCATTGTATCTACCCGAAGATTGAATGCTGCTGTGGCCATGGATGCTCGTGGTAGCTATACCAGTAGTCAACAACAGAGTCAGTCTACACAAGTGACTGAAAGAAGTGAACGATTGTTTGGGAATGAGGCATTACTGGTATATTATCGATGTTTACAAATTTTACTTAAATATGAGTTGAATGTTTTCATTAAATTGTTTTGTTCAGAAAGTATGACGAAGGATTTGACTTTGTTGGTGAAGGGTAATTGGATGGATGTGTTGTCTGATGTTTACCAACAGGACGAGGAGGTTCATATTGATACGTTAGATTTAATTATGATCATTTATATCTCCTCGTTACAATTACAAGCATATCTGATATATACTAGCGATATTTTAGACCATATTCTTAATAATGAAATCCCGTATGTTCGGACATTACATTTAATCCCTCAGGATTTATTAAATAAATTACCTACGTTGTTTCATAATCGACTACAACCATATAACTTGCCAACTAAGAACCAAATATACAAGAAATTAAAGACAACGTTAACTAAAATCAACTTGGATTTGTCTATACCCACCAGTTTCTATTTCCCATTTATATTCAAGACATTTTCACAGACACTTTTATTACCAAATTCACCTGAGTTATTCATATCAACATATAAATTATTACAACTACTCCATGTAAACAACTTCAATATCAACCATACCCTGAAACAAACAAATGTATATCTTGCAAGCTTACCAGAGATATGCCTATCGTCAATAATGATATTCATAATAAAACTAAACTTTAACACGAAGAACTATCTGATTGAACATTGGCTAACCAATTTAAACAATCACGAGTCAAATAGTTTCACAGCAGATGAAACAAACTTACTCGATTGGTCAGATTCAAAAATTGAAAATTATTGTGATTGGATATATGATTCAATCATACCCAAGAAATATAAATTAAATGAATCAAATTCAGAATTGTCTACTTTAGATAAACGACTATTTCAAATTTTCAAATTAGAAAATGACGATGAAATAAATAAACCCAGCACTTCAACATCTAAAAATTCAATACCTGATCATGTTAATACTACTTCAAATCAAGATTTTCAACATCTTGAACAAGAATTATTAACTAGATTTTCAAAATTGTTAGGATTGGATCAACAAGATTTTTGTAAATGTTATCAAACTATAATTAAGGAAGTACGAAAGAAAACCAAACAACACTAACATATCACTACAATTGTACACTGCCACGCCTTGATGTTATATAATCCATTGAAAAAGACTTGCCACGTTATATTCAAAATATCTCGGGTGTGACATGTTTTTCTTATGATTGCCGTTGATAACCGGGGCAGAAAAATAAATTCACCCATCACCATAAAAAATAATTATTCTATTGTTATTTCCCGGACTTTAGAACCAAGACACATATATCATTGCGTGATATATAGTCGAGACTTATGGTTCGTATTAATACCCCGTTATATTAAAATCCTGCAAGATGTACTGAAATTTGGCGAAAAAGGAAGTTGGAGGAGGTGTTCTAGATAATGTTGGAACCATCTGTATTTTCATAGGTTGCAAAAAGTGTATAATTGATGGGTTAATAGAATAGATACATTTATTTTTTGATCAATGATTTAGTGTAACCGTTATGTAGGACTTATGATCCGGACTTTAACCGGTAATATATACCTATTACTAATCAAACCGCATACGTGTATATCTGGCTTAGATAATTTACAACGTACTGATTGACAGGCTATCCCCGGGCTTTGTTAACAAGGGTTAACTCCAGGAATCTTAGCGTGAAACCTTAAAATTATTTCCAACGATTGATCAAGTTAAGGGACTATTAAGGTTGTCTACTCCTTATAAGATCGCTTAATACCTTATCCGAGCGCATTTACCTTGGTGAAGTTATCTTTTTCGAGCATTTCTTTGTATTCTGAATGATAAACATACGAGACTTATTATCAAATTTCACTCTGACGTCAATGTAGTTCCAAAACCAGTCTGAGGCAAAATAATAGTAAATTTGGTTCAAATACAACCGCTAGGCGATTGGAACTACTCGAGATATTTCGGATATTGGAACATTTCCTAAAACGTTAAAGTATTTTTTTTTGTTTCTCGGGGAGGTTATGTAAGAGGGGTGACAATGTTTTAAACAATTGAAAAATATTAACCAAATTTTCCCCACAAAATTTAATTCGAGGAAATAACAATTGCCGTCAAACTATAGGGGTTAAGGTGAGAAAAGTGGAGTAAATAGGGTGTTATAAATCCGAATGTAAAACTATATAAAGGATGTCCAAATCCCCTGAAGCTATTATATTCTCTCAGTACGATTAATAATCTCTACTTTCAATATAATGAGCAAATCACAATTACCTTTAACTGTTAAAATTACTTTACCAACTGGTGTAACTTATGACCAACCAGTTGGTTTATTCATCAACAATGAATTCGTTTACCCAAAAGAAAAGAAAACTTTTGAAGTTATTTCTCCATCAACTGAAGAAGTAATTACTGAAGTCTATGAAGCTCTTGCTGATGATGTTGAAACTGCCGTCGTAGCTGCTGAACATGCTTATGAACAAACTACATGGGCCACTGGATCCCCAACTGTTAGAATGAACGTTCTTTTAAAGTTAGCTGATTTGATTGAACAAGATGCAGAAATTCTTGCAGCTATTGAATCCTTAGATAATGGTAAATCATTACAAAATGCTCGTGGTGACGTTGCTTTAACTGCCGCTTATTTCAGATCTTGTGGTGGTTGGGCTGATAAATTTATGGGTACTGTTATTGAAACTGGTTCTTCTCATTTTAACTTCACTAGAAGAGAACCAATCGGGGTTTGTGGACAAATTATCCCATGGAATTTCCCTCTTTTAATGGCTTCTTGGAAGTTAGGTCCTGTTATTGCTACTGGTTGTACCACTGTTTTAAAAACCGCTGAATCTACTCCATTATCAGCCTTATATTTAGCTACTTTGTTAGTTAAGGCTGGTTTACCAAAGGGTGTTGTTAACATTATTAGTGGTTTCGGTCCATCTGCTGGTTCTCCAATTGCTTCTCATCCAAGAATCAAGAAGGTTGCATTCACTGGTTCTACTGCTACTGGTAGAATTATTATGAAGGCTGCTGCTGAATCTAACTTGAAGAAGGTTACTTTGGAATTGGGTGGTAAATCTCCAAATATCGTGTTCAATGATGCTAATTTAGATTCTACCATTCAACATTTAATCACCGCTATTTTCTACAATTCTGGTGAAGTTTGTTGTGCTGGATCTAGAGTTTTAATTCAATCTGGTGTTTATGATGAAGTTGTGAAGAGATTTAAACTCGCTGCTGAAAGTGTTAAGATGGGTAATCCATTTGATGAATCTACATTTATGGGAGCTCAAGCTTCATCTATTCAATTGGCCAAGATTTTGAAATATATTGAATTAGGTAAAGAACAAGGTGCAACTGTTGTCACCGGTGGTGAACGTTGTGCCGGTAAGGGTTATTTCGTTAAACCAACCATTTTCGCTGATGTTCATAGAGATATGGATATTGTTAAGGATGAAATTTTCGGTCCTGTTGTTTCATTAATTAAATTCGATACTGTTGATGAAGGTATTGCATTGGCTAATGATACCGAATATGGTTTAGCTGCAGGTATTCATTCAACTGATATTAATAAAGTATTAACTGTTGCTTCTAGAATTAAGGCTGGTACTGTCTGGGTTAACACTTATAACGATTTCCATCCAATGGTTCCATTTGGAGGTTATGGAGCTTCAGGTATTGGTAGAGAAATGGGTGAAGAAGTTTTCCATGAATATACTCAAGTTAAGGCTGTTAGAACTGCCATTACTGCTCCAAGACTTTAATTTTAGTGTCTAGTAGTATATATAGTATGATTGTTAAATGAAAAATATTTTTATTGATATCGCCGAATTCGGTAAGCTGTACAAATTGGGGTTGTGAGCCGAGAAGGTAAATTAATGTAGGTGAGATTACACTGTGACTGAGAGAAAGTGTTTTGAAGTAAACCTGAGAGCATGTAGAAAGCTCTTCTATCAATTGCTTACTCTCGTCTTCATGACGATGTAAGTTTATGAACTCCAAAATGGAATTCTTTGTAAATATTTACTAAACAATCTTCGGCTATAAGTACTTACATTCAAATAATGGAGTCACTTATTGACAAAGGAGTTAATACCCCTTAATCATACGATCAACTCCTTACATCTTGACATTACCTTACCTAATGTTATAGAAAGCAGAACAGGGAGCACTTTCAAACCCTTGGTCAAATTTCATTGCTAAAAAGTTGGGTCATGCGACGAATTGACTATTGTTTACGGAAAACATCTCGGTGTTAAACCAAAAACCAAAAAAAAAGAAAAGAAAAGAAACAAAAAAAGAGGAAAAAACTTAAACTAGCCTAAAAACTCTATATCATCTGATCTTCCCCTATTAAAAACATATAACGCGATACTTTTTTGTTTATAAAAGGTTGAATTATAACAATAACATTTTTCGAATTTTCCGGTACCAACTTATAATATAAAGACATTTCTTGAACCTTGTTTCAAGACCCCCTACCTTTCGTTTAAACATTGAAGCCTAATTTGTAAAGCCCGACTTCAAGCCACTCCCAAAAGACAAACATGAATTTAAGTCCACCAGCAAATCTTTCGGTGATTCTTGCCCAACCTACATTTCCCAAATCTAATTATGTTATAACTACAAAACCCGACTTGATCCAAGGGATACCTGATGGGATAGTTGCCTTGATAGCTCCCATAGTTATGTACTGGGCATATGCTTCGTTTTTCCATATTATTGATGTATATGAATTAGCTGAGAAATATCGAATCCACCCAAGTGAAGAAGAAGTTGCTAGAAATAAGGTAACATTACCTGAAGTTGTTAAAGATGTGATTTTCCAACATTTTATTCAAACTATTGTGGGATTCGCTGTTTATTATATAAGTGGGACACCTTCTACGGGTAGCGAATTATTTACCATGTGGGAAATTAAACGGAAATATCAATTTCTTCCTGATTTTATGGTATATTATGGATATATGTATGGATCTTCCTTATTACGATTAGTTATTGCTATTACTATAATTGACTCCTGGCAATATTGGTTACATAGACTCATGCATGTCAACAAGACTTTATATCGAAGATTCCATTCAAGACATCATAGATTATATGTTCCATATGCATATGGTGCTTTATATAATGATCCAATAGAAGGATTCTTGTTGGATACTTTAGGAACCGGGATTGCCGCATTAGCCACTGGGTTAACCCCCAGAGAATGTATAGTCTTGTACACATTTGCCACCATGAAGACAGTTGATGATCATTGTGGATATAGAATCCCCTATGATATTTTCCAAATCATATTCCCTAATAATTCAGTCTATCATGACATTCATCATCAAATGTGGGGGGTTAAGAATAATTTCTCCCAACCATTTTTTACATTTTGGGATACCCTTAACAACACCCAATATAAGTTTATTAATGAATATAAGGAATTACAAAATCATATAACGTTGACTAAATATAAGGAATTCTTACAAAAGAAGTCAAAATCAAAAACAGAAACAGAAACAGAAACCAAGAAGGAGCAATAGTTTTACTTGTTTTGTTTGTGTTTTTTTTTCACGGATATCTGGAATTGATTATTCCAAAACTTAATCTTAATCTTAATCTAATGTGTTTAATTTATAGTGTTTTTATATAAAAGAAAGAACTAATAGTATTACTAACTAAACAAGCGTATCCCTAATACTCTGCAAAAAACGCGGGACCAAATATTACAATTTTTCTGTTGGACTTTTGCCCTGAAAGTGTAATATCTGTGCCACCTACTACAAATCAACACCATGTCACGAAAGTCCACCGGAGACGACATATGGAAAAACAATGTTGAGAAAATAGTATGTTAAATTATCTAACTTGTCTCTGTATAGCCTGTACTAACAATATATTAGAATTCAGAATTATTCACATTAACTTATGGATCAGTTGTTGCTCAATTATGTCGAGATTTCAATAACAATTATCATGAAGTAAACAATCAATTAGATAAAATGGGATATAACATAGGGTTACGATTAATTGAAGAGTTCCTCGCCAAGACTGGAGTTAGACGATGTTCAACATTTAAAGAAACAACTGAAGTTATAAGTAAATTAGGATTTAAAATTTTTTTAAATATTCAACCAACAATTGAAAATTGGACAACTGATGGTAAATCATGTAGTTTAATCTTACCAGAACCAAATCCATTAACTGAATTTGTGGAATTACCAATTACAACCGATGAAAAAATTTCCAAAGAGTTATGGTATTGTCAAATCTTATGTGGGGTTTTACGAGGTGCTTTACAAATGGTTCAATTGGATTGTGATGTACAATTTATAAAGGATGTATTAAGAGGTGATGATAGAACTGAAATTAGATTGAAATTAAACAAAATCTTAAAGGATGAAGTACCCGCAGGAGAGGATTAGTTAAATATGTTAATGTATAATTTATAAACTACTTTATTTAAGCTAAAGCAACACCAAATCTCTGTTTTTCAGCTTCTTCCTTGACTGGAGCAGATTCTCCAACATGAGGATAAGTATTGTAACCGAAATTGGTTGGAGTATAGAAAGTAGATCTATCATATGGATTCAATGGTGATCCGTTCTTAATTCTATCAGGTAAATCTGGGTTAGCAATGAAGTTTCTACCGAATCCAACTAAAGTTCTTTCGTCAGCATCGGTATCGTTTCTAATACCATTCCAACCTTCATTATCATAGGTATAGTTACCACCACGGAGAAGTACTCCCTTCCACAATTTGTGAACATAATCAACATCTAAAGCAGTAGTATGGTCTTCATCAACAAATCTACCATCAACAATACTGATGTATCCTAATCCCTTACCTTGATCAGCTCTCTTTTGTAATTCACTGACAATATAGGTGTAATCAGCTTCGGAAGTTGGGTTAATATTAGGAACTTGGAAAGTGTTAAGTGGGGAAAGACGAACAGCCAATTTACTTGGATCAACAATAGTTGACAAATGATCAATGGTTTCTAAAAGTAATCTAGCTCTGTTTTCAATGCTACCACCATACTTATCAGTTCTTTGATTAATTTCAGGGTGAATAAATTGTTCAAACAAGTAACCGTTAGCACCGTGTAATTCAAAAAAGTCAAACCCAGCTTTATCGGCCAACTTAATAGCATTGGTATATTGATTGTAAATAAAATCCTTAATTTCTTCTTCAGTTAATGCCCTAATTGGATTACCAGCTTCAATGGCATCCTTTTCAGCTTGTTCGTGTTCATAGTTAGCACTTGGACCAGTTAATGGTAATCCATTGTCCTTCAAGAGTTTAGCGTTTCCAACTCTACCTAATGCCCAAATTTGTAAAGAGATAGCTCCACCTTGTTCGTGAACCGAGTCTGTGATTTGTTTCCAAGCTTTAGATTGGGTTTCGTTGAAAATACCAGGGACTAATGGATAGATACCTTGATTGAGGGAAACTAAAGTAGCTTCAGTAACAAGTAATGCACCACTGGTGGCTCTTTCAGTATAGTATTGTTTCATTAAGTCAGTTGGAACATGATTAGCAGCTCTGTTTCTGGTGGTTGGTAAATGTGCAATTCTGTGCTTTAAAGTAGTGTTACCAACTTTGATAGCCTTGAATAAGTTAGATGATTGTAAGTTGCCAGTAGTCATTTTGTTTGTCAATTTGAGTTGCTGGAGAAACAGGACTTAAGACTGACTAGAAGAAGGTCAAACTGTGGGTATTTATACTCGATCTTTCTCGAACAAGTTGCGATCCCGGACGATGGATGAGCTAGAAAATAATGGCTGAAAAGTTAAAAAATATCGGAACTTGCTTACAAATCTTTTGTAATCTTAACCGCGTGGATTTGACGTTTTCCTGTATAGTGGACAGCTCGGAATTATTAGTTGATTCAAAATCTAAACCCGCTGCAACACACAATCGTATTGTAAACCATGGAATAAGGTGGGTTGGAAGGTCAGACTCTACCAAACTAGGTACAATCAATTCTAAATAGTTTGGAGTAACTAAAATTGACTTTAGTTAGTTCATATCTCGCCGACTCGGCTGCAAACATATTAGAAAAAAAGATAGCCGGTTCTATTTCCCAATGCGGCCTAAAAACCGTTACCATTTTAAAGTCAAGGTAATCAGAAATCGTAGCAACATACTTATCGTAATTGCTTTAGTCAACGTTAGTAATCAACCTGGATCCCGTAATTAAAGCAGAGATTAAGATTCGCAGTTAGGTAACCATACCAAGCTACTGCGCTGAATTTTAGTTGAAAATTGAACTTGCTTCGGATAGAGCTACCTTACACAATTATCTAACTGGCTTCTTATTCCAACGACTAGTTATACATTTATAAAGTCATAATCTAAGCTAAAGCAACACCAAATCTTTGTTTTTCAGCTTCTTCCTTAACCGACTCGGAGTCACCCACACGAGGATAAGTATTGTATCCGTAATTGGCTGGAGTATAGAAAGTAGATCTATCATATGTATTTAATGGTGTTCCATTTCTAATTCTATCTGGTAAATCTGGGTTAGCAATGAAGTTTCTCCCAAACCCAATCAAAGTTCTATCATCGGCATCTACATCGTTTCTGATAACATTCCAACCTTCATTATCATAGGTATAATTTCCACCACGAAGAATAACACCCTTCCATAACTTATGGATATAATCAAGATCTACTGCGGCGGTGTTATCTTCATCAATAAAACGACCATCGATAAGACTGATATATCCCAACCCCTTGTATCGATCCGCTCTCTTTTGCAATTCACTGACAATATAGGTATAGTCAGCTTCTGAACTTTCATTCACGTTTGGCACTTGGAAACTGTTAACTGGAGAGAGACGAACAGCTAATTTGCTAGGATCAACAATAGTAGATAAATGATCAATGGTTTCTAAGAGTAATCTAGCTCTGTTTTCAATACTACCACCATATTTATCAGTTCTCTTGTTCACCTCAGGGTGGATAAATTGTTCCATGAAATAACCATTAGCAGCATGCAATTCAAAGAAATCAAACCCAGCCTTTTCCGCTAACCTGACAGCATTACTAACCTGGTTGAAGATAAAATCTTTTATTTCTTCTTCAGTCAATTCCCTAATTGGATTACCAGCTTCAATGGCGTCCTTTTCAGCTTGCTCATTTTCATAAATTGCACTTGGACCAGTTAATGGTAAGTCAAGGTCTTTTAAAAGTTTGGCATTAGAAACTCGACCAATTGCTCCTAATTGGACAGATATAGCACCACCTTGTTCATGAACTGAATCGGTAATCTGTTTCCAACCAGCAGCTTGAGTTTCATTAAAGATTCCAGGAATTAAAGGATAAAAGCCTTGAGTAAGTGAAATCAATGTAGCTTCCGTAACAATCAAACCACCACTACTTGATCTCTCGGTATAGTATTGTTTCATTAAATCAGTTGGAACATGATTAGCAGCTCTGTTTCTGGTGGTTGGTAAATGTGCAATTCTGTGCTTTAAAGTAGTGTTGCCCACTTTAATGCTCTTGAATAAGTTTGAAGATTGTAAATTACTGGTAGTCATTTTCTGATGCTAATTGCTTGATGTGTCTTCAAAATAGGAAACGTAAATTCAACAGAAGCAATCATAGATATTTATACGTACTTCTTTCGGGTTGGATGCGGAAAATGTTAGCCGAACAATGTAGAAAATAAGTATCGGATTTGATTACAAATCTTTTTTTGCAATCATAACAGTGGTATATTTTTTTGTTCATCCACCGAGAATAGTTCGGAGAAATTTATTTCACACCCAGAACAACTATAGCACAACTAAACTCGGATGGAAAACTATTCAATACGTTAATTCCCCGAGCAAGCAAGCCATCAACAATAATATTTGTAATAAATTTTCAAATTTTACTAAGCAGATTCATATTTCTGGGATTCGGTCATAAAGTCCGAGGCTACGTAAGTAAGCCAACCACTTAGTCATCTTGGTTCTACGAAATAATCACCGAGAATGGGACCGCGAGAATATGCACTAAAGAATAATATGAAATCCTGCATATATATTGCCTTTTGTAACCCAATTATTTTTTAGCAAGAATTTCCAAAGATATCGGATTCAAGAATTCTAGTTTTTCCCCCTTTCTGTTCTATTGCACTATATTGATTAATTCTCCCTTATTGACAAACAAATTAGTGAAATTGTCAATTTCTTGAAACTTCTACTCAGGTAGAGCTTGAGGATCCACTCGGAATAATAATTAACCATGGAATTTCTAGTTTCTTAATATTGGAAAAGGATATGCAAATGATTGAGAAAATCTATTTACGATTTTTAAAAGTTTCAGCAAGTGGGGAGAATGGAGGGGTATGTTGCAGTTAGATAGCTTTAGCTTACTAGATCATAAACTTAATTAATTCAAATATGGAAAACTATACAAAAGTGGGATCATAAAAACCATATATATATGAGACATATTCAAGGGTAGAATTAAAGGGTGCTTTTGTATTGGCTGTAATTATTTGCAACCCGGGATTACCCGTAACAGGGTAGTTATCAAGCATTAAAGGGAATTATTCGATTTTAACCTTGTTTGATCGAAAGTAAATACATATTTCTCTTACTCAAATCCTTATTCTGTTACCTGTTTCGGAAGCACAATCAATCCCCGCTGTCTCAAATCTCTATTGACTAACAGTTTAAAAGTTTTAGAAAGAGACTCTCACTGGGAAGAATACGATCTATTTCTATCCTGTTTATTTGGTAAGGTTACTCTACTAAGCTTCATATCTATACTGGAAACATCAGTGTAATCTGAAAAGTTGGGTGCTTGCTTAAATATAATTCCCGGAGATTAGGAGGAATAATCCAGCCATCCAAATTACCAATAAAGTTATTGTTAAGTCTTAATATAGACAATTTAGTAAGTCTATCCCAAGAGACGTATGATAAAACACTATTAATTCGATTAAAGCTCAATTCCAACTCTACGAGTGATGTTGGAAATTGAAAATGAATCAAATCACGGATTCGACAATTTTCCATGTATAACTTGGTCAAATTACAAGGGAATATAAATTGACTTCCATAATCCCAATTCCATGGATTTGTTGATATATTTAGATATTTTAAACTCAGTGGCAACATTCTTATATTTTCAACCTGTTTAAGATCATTAAAACTAATATCTAAGTGTAACAATGTTGCAGGCCAACCACAAGTCTGATTGATATCGGTCAATGTATCATCATCTAAACGGTTACAATCTAATTTTAATACCTCTAGGCCTCGTTGCCACACCTCTCCTTTTATTGTTCTAATATGATTACGAGAAAGCAATAATTCCCGTAATGAGTCCGGTAAATCTTGAAGTATTATAGTTGTTAATACATTGGATCTCATTGAAAGCAGAGTTAAATGTGTCAGAAACTTGTTTCGTAATTTGAAAAAATCACGGAGTTCCAATCTGTCCAAGGAAACAGATTGGAGATTAGCAGGGAAAATCAATGGAGAAACATCCAGAGATTCCCTACATGAGAATGAAAGTGTTTTTAACTTTTCGGGAAACTGAACTTTCTGCCACTTAATCCAATAGTGCATTTCAAAACCAATCTCCTGAAGACTTGGATGATTTACAAATCTTGTATTGTTAAATAATCCCCCACGTTGTATCGGATTTAAATCCATTCCTAGGAATACTAGCTTTGTCAAATTATTGAACGACAATACGTAGTTGAATTACTCAAGTGTAATGGGACTGCTCTCTTGTAAGATTTCTAGCTGACCAACTTGGCTGATTCTATCGTGATATATACCTAATAGATCTATGACCTGGTTAATATTAGAATGTTCTCCATTATGAATAGCCAATCGCCTAGGAATAATATCAGGAAATCCCTCCATGAAATCTAAAATTTTCTGGCCAAAAAAAGTACACAGAGGGTGTTCGTGGTAATTACACTGCGGGTATTTATGTTGTTGTAGTCCGTTATATAAAGACGACATTGGGTCAATCACAAATTGAACTTCATTTGAAATGTACTTGCGAGCGGTCAATCTAATAAAAGCATCAGGAAAAATCATAAAGAATTTAGTTAGATGCTCCTGGGTAACATTGTTAAAGATTATCTCGAGGGCATGTTCAGGAAGTAATGTTAAATAATTTTGCGGGAAAATTTCAATGTATGCAGTGGTGCTCATTGTAAGGGTATTCATTTTCTAAATCTCGGAACCAGAATAAAAGTAGCTTTCACAAAACAATAAATAGTTCGTAATTTCAAAGTATTCAAAACTGGTTTATTAAGGATTTTATAGATTTATAATGATATGCACGAAGCCAAGATGAATAACAAAGAAATTAAATTGACAGAAATAATAACGTAGAAATGTAACAAGCATAACAATTCACCATGTTGAAAAAATTTTGATATGGGGTTTCATGGGAACTCCTAAGTATACCATTCTTTCTAAATTTAATATTTCTGCAGGGTAGAGCAAAAGCGTCTCTTCTGGTAGTTTGTTAAAGTAGTATACGCTTGTTTTCTTCATATTAAGATTCATTCCTGATTCCTTACCAAATGTGATTACTTAGTTCCTTAAATTTGATTTGGTCTTGTTTATCCTGAAAGAATATGATTACATCATCTGCATATGCTGAATATCTATAATCCATGTAAATGTCAGGAGATAGAACCTCTATTTTTATTCCTTAATTTTAGATGCAATTTGATGCAAGAACGTTTCAAGCACCAAATTGAACAATAATGGGTTTAATGGGTTCCCTTGTCTGGTACCTCTGTCCAAAGGGACTCTAGGCCCTATGTGTTCGATGATAGCGATTTGTCCGGTATGTTTGCTTGAGATGGCCATAAGAAAGTTTATAATTTTTGGACCAAAATTGGCCCTTGTAAGGATTGATTCCACGAGCGAATGATCTACAGAATCAAACGCTTTTCTAAAATCAAGACCGATAAATGAAGTGCGCGTATCCAAAGTCTCCTTCTTTGCCAAACATTGTTCTATAATCAATTGGAAAATATATATTTATACTACTGTTCTGGTTAAAACCACTTTGTCAGTTGCTATAACCATATTTAATGCTTTTTACATTGTTGATTCAATGTTGGATGAAAACGCTCTATGCCCGCAGTTAATGATTGAGATGGGCCCGAGATTGTCTAGGTTTGTTGGTTTGTTGTTCTTTTCAGGTATTAAGGTCATTAAAACAGGTTCCATGGTTCGTGGTAGTTTACCTGTTTTCATGATTTCATTTCCTACTTCTGTTAATGGTCCTCCTAGACGTTTCCATAAGGCTAATAGTGTTTGGCAATCCACACCATCTGTTCCGGATGATGTATGTTTTGATATAATTTCTAACTGACTCTCCAAATCAGTATTGAATGGTTCCTCTAGTTTTTCTTTATGTTCATCTGAGATTTGTTTGTCAAAGGTTTCAATAAGTGTAAAACTTTCTCCCTGTGCCTTTAATTTATAGAGCTGGTAGAAAGAGTGGGAAAAGAAGTGGAAATTTTATTTGTTGTGCTTTTGCACAATTTATATAGAAAAAGAAGGATGATTGGGTTACAAAAGGCAATATATATGCAGGATTTCATATTATTCTTTAGTGCAACATATGTGAACGATTTTTCAGCGAATGCTTTTTTCGCCGGTTTTTACAGGTTACATATAACCTGTAATTTGTATCGATTTTTCGATTAATTTTTTAAGACAATACTTTTGTGTGGTTCGGATGTGGCCATTTGGGAAATATCCGTTCAAAACCTGTATTTAAGCTTAATAATATATGTATGTATGGATGTAAGAATGTGAGAATGTAAGAGGCAATTTGGATGTATGGATGTAGTAAATTGGATTTATTACTCCATCAGACATCGTTAGTATACTTGTTACCTGTTTATAATAGTATTAAGGATTACTTAAAGCGTTTGAAAGTTGCCTGTTCAATTTTTATTTGTATTATATTTTCTGTGTATTTAACCATTTTAGGAAATGACGTCTCTATTATTTTACAGATTACCCCTTTTAGGAAATAAAGTGTGCATAAAGCATAAAAAATATCCAAATGATTTACAGTTTTCAAAATCCAAAATTTTTAGGGCGAGCGTGCGAATAAAAATCGTTGCCTCGGGCGGAAGAGTAAATTTATTCGTTTTGTTGTTTGAGCTCTAATTCCTTTATAGCATAAAATAGCTATTGGTTAATAAAAATAGTGG